>LPNX010206653.1:94632-172443 GCA_001517045.1 Pseudotsuga menziesii | reverse complement strand
TGCTCCGAGCTCCAGCTGCTCCTTCTCTTTCTCCGGTGGTGGAAATGGGCCAAAAAGGGGCTCTCAATGGTGAAAGTAGCTCAAAGGGTGAGCTAGGGTTTTAAGAGCAATTTTGGCAGAGTGAGGATGCTTGTGACTGTGGATGTGAAATGAGGGGTCTCCATCACTTATTTATAGTTTTTTTAGTGGTGGAGTGCTTGCCCATGGTTTTTGGAAACCATGTGGTTTAGGGCAGCTATTTAGGGTTTTTTCCTCCTTTTCCTCATTATTTTATATTTTTTCTTCCCTTTTGGGGATTTTTGCTATTTTAGAGGAATTTTGGATATTTTTGGAGGAAAAAAGGGGTTTTTTGGCCTTTTGGAGGCATTTTAGGCCTTTTGGAGGCTTTTTAGAGGTTTTATGGCCTTTTGGAGGCATTTTAGGCCTTTTGGAGGCTTTTTGGTGGGATTTTCAGGTTTTTGAAGGAAATATGGTAGGAAAATGGACAAATGAGCCATGTAGTGGGGTAGATGAGGTAGTGAACACTTTTTGGGTGTTAACATAAGCATATAGAGAACAATTTTGATTCTTGAGCGGGAGTTTGTTAGGGTCCTCTCTAACCTCTCTATTGAAGAGAAGATAGGAGTTAAATAATTAATGTACAAGGCCATCCTCTTTGAATGCAATCCACTAGGTAGTCAGTGTGTGGTTAACTAATTTGAAAGGGTCATCCTTGTGGATTAAAGACTACTAGGTAGTTGGTACTCATTAGCATTGTGATTGCTAGTAGTTAGGGTTTGGGTAGTGAGAAAATCAATGTTTTGTCAACTTATTATCATTATATTACATCTCTGCTCATTTGGAGATTTCCCCCTTAAAGAGCCCCATGAACATTCCTCTCTTTTCGTATTATCAATATAAGGGTTAACATTATATATTTCCAATACTATTGTCCTTCCCCTTTTATTTATTTTTAGTTTATATTTCTTCTGATATTTCTCTTAATTCTCTATTTTTTCTATATACGTACACTATTAGAAGTATTAGAGCACTTTCCTGTGCCAACACTCACCTTATCTAAAAATGTTTTTTTAAGGCTAGAAACATGTTCTAATGTCTATAGACCCAAAGATTTGTGGTCCAACATGCCAACCTATGGTTACAAATGTTGGGTTCTAACACCTATTACAGTGACTATGGATACGGATTCTTATAGTTAAACAAATTTAAACAATGACACAAAACACAATCATAAAATACACATAAAATTATCCTGGAAAACCCTTTATAGGGAAAAACCAACAAACTGGTGAGATTTTCCACCCATCTATTATCAACACTCTTAACTAGTGTTTTAAACATCAATTAACTAGATCGCAACAACTTAAGTGTGAATTCACTACACTTATTCAAGTACCGTATGGTACTTCACAATATGATTTCTTTTATTTTTCCTTACATCATATTTGTAGATGCAACACATACACTAGCTCATGATACCCAGTTAGTTACAAGTAATTACTCATTAATGGTGGTCCATAACTTCCTAGAAACTTTCAACTATTATATTACAGTCAACTTTACTATGTCAACCTTGATCTATCACCAATCGAGCTCCTCCTCATCCAAGTGTTCATTGAATTATTTCCCACTTTAATATCCTTGACTTCTCGTTGACCAATCAATTATTCTAGTCGTCCCATCAACCATACTTCCACCATATTTCAAATTCAATTCCAGTCAACTTGTTGACTAGTTGGCTATATGACTTCAACCATTAATTAACCAACAAAGCATGCATACAATGAATATAATTTGGGTCACCTTATCGGATACCCTTGCACACCTATGTTGGTACCTAGCAAGTAGTACCACATTACTAAAATGCATTCATGGACTTTGTCTTCCACACACTGTTAGGTATATCGGATGCCCCCTAAGCATACATGAAGCCACCCCTACAAAATCTATTTGGATATTTATAGATATAAATCATCAATCACAATGCTCAAGGGGATTACTTTTGTGTACTGGGGAATTAGGTAGTACGAGTAATGGTGCAATTGTTCCTCCTTAGTTAGAGCCATGAACTATTTAATCAAGTATTGTTGTTGGAAATCCCTAAGTGTATTAGAGAGATATAACACCTAATTCATTCATTTTCTCTTTGGAACATGACAAACCTCTTCCATAATTCATATGGAAGATAGAATGTCCAAAATATAAAAACTTTGTTAGAACAATCCTTTCTAGTAGTGGAAAAAAAGATGGTCCGGGTTCTACCCAAAATACTCCTTGCATGAAGTTGATTGTGTGGGTGTATCATATTGGTAACTCTTTTAGTGGAATCAAGTGGTCCTATGGCTAGTGGCTACCACTAGAATGGAGATTTGAATCACCAACCTAGGAAAAAATAGAGAAAGTTATTGACTCATGGAGGACATTCCAAACCAACCTCACCATGGAAATTACCTACTTTAAAGTTCCAACAACCATCAATTTCATGTTTGGAATGATTGGATAAGCTAGATTGATTGCGTGGAATCTTTAGTGGGAACATGTCATCGCACTAGAGCATCCTTTATTGACACTCAACACCATATGGTGCACATATTACCTAAGGTGGATCTAAATAAGTTGGATGGATCCAATCCAATAGGATGGGTGGGCTAGATGGAGCATTATTTTTATCTCCAAGAGATTGATGATGAATAGTTGAAAATACGATTGGGTGTGTTGTATTGCATAGGGATCATTGACATTGGTGGTATTGGTATTAGAAGCATATGAAGGGTATATTACCAAGGCCAAGTTTGTGAAGGCCATTTATACTAGATTGGAAACTGATACTCATTTGTTGGTGATGTTAAACAATTTATGCCACTGACAACACAATGTAAGACTTTATTGCTTCCTATTAGCACCCAGAATTGTACCCAAGGTTGTGGAAGTTAAATTCCAAGGTAACAACAGAACCACTTTAAAAAAGGGAGTTGGCTTCTTCCTTTCTAGAGAGGGATCTCTCACAGATTTTTAACAGGGCCAGATATAAAATGAAATAAATTTTCAAATTGAATTGGAGGTTGAAACAAGGAAAGCATAAATTGGGCTATGAAGTCACAAATATTCACGAATTATAGAACAGTTTGCAAATGGAATTCTACGAAGGCAAGGTAGCACTCAATTACAGTCAAATAGCAGTTTTTCTAGTGATAAAGAAAGAACAAGAACATTCCATCAACACAGAGCACCTGAAAGATGAATTCTGCATCAACTTTGGAAATAAATATGGGTGAATACCTGAAACAATAGCCAGAGCATAACAATATGAATTCTGGACTATTACACACTCATTTCAGATATGAAGAACACACAATGGCGAGTTTAACAGGAAAAAACATGCACATTGGAAAGGAAATAACAGACTATAACTACGAAATACACATGAATCTCTACAGCAACAAAACCAGCATTCAGCTCCTCAATTTTATCAGTAATAGATCACAAAATGCATAACACAAAATCTCACGGGTTCCAACCCTATCTTCCTCTATTGAGGTTATATTTATAGTATCCTAGGCTCCTGAGACCAACCTCGATATAGAGCCAAATTCATTTACATGTAGGAATCAAAATCATAACAAAGTACATAAGGTAACAGATTTAGCATGATCACAAAACAGACCAGGAAATCATGCTGGTATGTGCGTTATGGATCAGTTTGGGAATTTGACAGTAGGGACAAAGGCTCTCTTGATCAAAAATGATGGTTCAGAGAGCCTCCAATGGCTTGTAACAGTTTTAATCCTCATTGCATCTTCTGCCTGCGAAATTGTTCTCTAGCCGTAGATCTGTGCCTACTTAGATCTTAATCATTCATTCTCGCCCCATCGCGCTCCATGCAATGACTTTTGTGGCTCCGATTTTCGAGCACAATATCCAATTGGGAGAATACACGTCATTTAAGCATGTTTCTCATCGCGTAAGCGCTCCCCGACTTTGAGTGTGCAAGTTCACCCAGCGAAATCATTATGGACCATTGATCTTTACCTACTTAGATCCTGACCATTCAATGGTGTGTCTCTACAAGATTTCACAGATAGAGAAACTTAATTACCCAGTGCTTTTTGACGCTGCGAAATCCACACCTATTGTTTATCTAAAACACCATTCAATCTTAGCCATTGAAACTTGATGGATATACTAGATTTCACACTTGTCCATAATTCAATTCTCCTCGCATGTTTGCTCAGGGAAATCTTTCGTCAGTGCTAAGTTTCTTTAAACTATGCATCTTACCTTAGAGAAATATTTATACATCATCGATATGCTTCCATCAGTCCATTTGACGGTTGATCTTGCTAACCTTTAAGCAATTCCGCTAATATGAAAATGTATTTTCTACATGCGAGCATAATGAATTTTCACCGTTGATCTTCGCAAGATTCATTCTGGGTAGTCGATCTGCGGCCAAAGTGGTTGGAATGGGATCGCAGAAAAAGGTTTTGTAGTGTTCTCAAGGCTCAATTTCATATCTTTTTGATCCCGCCTTATCCTTTCCGCATCGTTGATCTCCACATGATTCATTTTCAGTCATCGATCTGAGATCAAGTTGCGGGCTGCAGAAGAGGGAAATTGGAATTCTGACTTTTCATAAAAAATAAATTTACATTTCTGCTTTCTGATACTTTTCTTTCCATCTTTTTCTTTCAGCACCGTCAATCTTGTGTGGGATCTCCCTGAACCGTTGATCTTGGGGATCGCAGAGAGAGAGATTTCGACTTTTCATGACCAAATTCTTAAGTTTCCAGCTTTCCGATCTCTGTCCCTCTGCCCTCTTCTGGACCGTTGATCTTTGGCGGAAGCGCTCTGGACCGTAGATCTTGGATTACAAAGAGCGGAAGTCGGGATTCCAACTCTCATAACCAAATGCTTTGCCTTTTTCGATTCCGCCTCTTTGCTGCTTTCTAAGCCATTGATCTATGTGGAAGTTCCCCCTGACCACCGGATCTCAGACTACGGAAATCAGAAATCAGGATGCTAACTTTCAAATCCAAACCTCTTTACTTTTTCACTTCTACCTTTCTGCTGGATTGTTGATCTTGGGCAGAAATGTTTTGGTTCGTCAAATCCCAAACTGTGGGGGGCAGAAATCGGGTTTTGTCACTTTTTTACACCGAAACTTATCTTTTTCATCTTTCCATTCCGAATTTTTCCTTGGAGGAAATGATTTTGGGCCTTGGATCTCCTCCGTTGTGCATCTAGGTCGTCTATTTCCTGTTATCATTCGACTAAAGGGAAAAATTCTTCATTTACATGCATTTCCAAAGTCAAAAAATAGAATTTCTTGAGTATTTGGCATTTCGAGTCTAGAAATGTCCCTTCAAATATCTGCAATCCCTCATCAACATTCTTTAAGGTCTTATGCTATGAAAATTTACACACCTTATTCATCCTTTTACTGGCCAAATTTATTACCAAGTACCTAGTCCAAAAATGGTGATAACAATTGGCTCCAACTTGGGATGATATCCTCCCTGTGAGGTAGAAAAGAACCCCGTAGACCAGGTTCCAAATCCATTGGGTTGTTCTCAACTTTACATACCTCAAACTTCTTACTTTTGTCTTTTATGTAAGTAAAATTAAAGAAAAATAGAAACAGGGCTACCCCTCTAGGTCTTAGGGCCTTCTCTTCGGGCTTCAAATCCCTTTGGCTCACCCCTTGCACTATTTGAAAAGCAAAGAAATATATGCAACTATGAGACAAGAATTACCTCCTCCTTCATGACAAGTAATGTTTGAGAAACCTTCCATTGACTAGACCTCCTTTCAGCTAAGACCCATCTTGATGTTGTAGAATAAATGCACTCTCACCTCTGTATGTTGCAATGATATAAGGACCTACCCACATATGATCAAATTTTCCATTTTTATATTCCCTAGGAGCATCCCACTTCAAAACCAAGTCATTAATCTGGAATTGTTCTTCTTTTACCTTCCTATCAAAAGTGTTCTTCATCTTTTCTTGATGTACTTGCACTTTACCATAGCATTTGTCCCTCAACTCATTTAATTCTATGATCTGATTTATTCTTCTTTGCATATGATTTGGTTCATCGTATTGTTCCTGCAATAACTTCATGACTCACACTCTCAAAGATGCTGGAAAAATCACCTCAGCTCCATATACTAATTGGAATGGTGACATTCCAATTTCCCTTTTTGTGCTGATTCTTTCATCCCACAAAGCATATTTCAGCTTTGTATGCCAAGCTCTTTTGTTATCCTCCAACAGCTTCGTAATGATTCTCACTAGGCTTTTGTTTGAAGATTCAGCCAGTCCATTACCATGTGGATAGTATGCAGAAGAATTATTGAGACTAATATGATACTTGTGGGAAAAACTTATCATTTTCTTAGATATAAAAGAAAGTGCATTGCTTGTCGTAATCCTTTTGGGACAGCCAAATCCAACCAAAATATTATCTTCGAGAAAATCCATAATTACTACCTCTATGGCCTTTCTTGTAGGTATTGCTTCAATCCACTTAGTGAAGTAGTCAGTTGCTTCTAAGATCCATCTATGTTGTCCTGAAGAATTGGGACTTATTTCCCCAATAAAATCCAGTCCCTAGTGCTGAAAAGGTGCTTCTATTGATGTTGGGTTGAGAGGGAGTGGAACCAATTTCCTCTTACCATCAAAGATATGGCATTGGTGACATGTGGTAGTCTCTTTGTAAACATATGAAAACAATGGAGGCCAGTAAAAACCAACTCTCAAAATCTTGTTTGTTGTCACCTTCCATGAATGATGCCCACCACAGTCTCCCTTGTGAAATTCCTTCATAGTCTGCTTAGCTTCATTATCCAAGAGACAATTGAGTAAAACACCACCAGGATCTTTCCAATAAATGTATTGATTCAGAATACAAAACTTGGCATATTTCAACTTTACTAACCTTGCTCTTATTTTGCTTAACCCTATAGGAGCCTGTAAATTTTATAACACACACAATATCAGAATACCATGGAGATATAGAGAAATTAGGCATTACTTGCACCCATTTATCAAGTTGGTTTGAATGACCAGTTAGGACATTTAGTTGCAAGGATTCACAATTGGAATTTTTCATCATTTTTGCAAGTCCTTGTCCTTTAACCAGCTTGGTGGGCTTGATTTCAATGTCATACTCCAATAACACAATAATCCATTTTGCTATTTTTCCCTCTGGATCTGGCTGTGTGAGGATTCTCTTCACCACATTACTAGGAACGTAAGCAATGATATGTGAAAGAAGACAATAAACTCTAAAATATTTCAAAGATTTAATTAGAGGATATGCTTGTTTTTCCATAATGTCATATTTCAACTCTCCATCTCTTAACACTTTATTAAAGAAGGCTATAGGTTGTTCAGCATTCGGATTGTTTCTCTGTAACAATACTCCAACAATAGTGTGATCAGAAGCATAAGAAAAGATCAGGAAATATTTTCTAAAATATGGAGTTACCAGAACTGGTGCTTCTATGATAGCCTGTTTAATATCTTTGAAAGATCTCCTTGCATCTATTGTCCACTTTATCTCATGGTCCGTTTTCAGCATATTAGTGATGTTCATTAAAATCTCAGCAAAAATGGGAATAAAACTTCTCAAAAAATTTACCTATCCAATGAATGATTGCACTTCCTTTTTACTTCTTGGCTCCTCAACCTTCAGGATTGCACTGATTCTCTCTGGATCAACCTTTATACCATCCTTTGAAATAATGTGCCCTAGCAATTTCCCTTCCTCCAATGCAAAATTTTATTTTTTGGGGTTTAATTATATTCCATACTTTTTACATTTTAGAAAAAAAAACTTTCTCCAAATGTTTAATATGCTCCTTGTCATATCTTGAGTACACGGTGATATTGTCCATGTAGAAAACCACAAATTTATCATTTTCCTTTGCAAAAGCAATGCCCATGGCACAATAGAAAGTGGCCCCTGCATTCATTAAACCAAAAAGGTATTTTTGCATACATAAATGTACCCCATGGTGTATTAAAGGAAGTATTTTCTTGATCTTCAGGCAAAACTTTGATCTATGTGTATCCTGAGAAAATATCCATAGTTTAACTCCTTTCAGATCCTACCACTTTTTGTAAAATATGTTCCATATTAGGCAAAGGTTAATTATCCTTCAAAGAGACTCTGTTAAGATTTCTAAAATATATGCAAAGCCTGATTTGAACATTCTTTTTTCTTACAGGTACCAAATTTGCAACCCATTTAGAAAATATCAGGGTCACTATAATCTTGGCATTGAATAATTTTTTAATTTCTTGCTCAATAACAGGCATCAACATTGGATTAACTCTTCTCAATTTCTGTCTAAAAGGTTTCTCACCAGGTTTTATTGGGATCTTATGTTGTATGATAGAAGTATCATACTCTTTAAGGTCTTCATAACTCCAAGCAAAGACATCAGTGTATAATTTCATCAAATTGACATAGTCTTCTTTTACTTTGACAGGCAAGTTTTTTGACAGTTTTATGATCCTTGGATTTTCTTCAGTTCCTATATTTTTCTCTTCAATGACATCCTCAACAGGCTTCATTTTTGGATTTCTAGCAACATCATTTTGATAAAAAAGCTTATCTAGGGGGATTAGGCCTTTGGGGATATGATTACTCTTCAACTGAACTATATCTTTTCCCCCTAGTGAGTTTTATAGCTTTATGTTTTCATCAAATTCTTCTTCACTCTCTTTAGAAGTTTTCACAATTATCATTTTCACTATCTATCTGAGTATTCACAAACTCACCAGACATCTCTAAAAACGTTTTTATTTGCATATAATATTCAAATACTTTCCAGTATTTGGAATTATCTGGTATGGAGGGTCTATTCACAATATCAACTTTATACTTTCTTTGGCCAGTAGTGGGAGTTTTGAATTTACCAACAGCAACATCCAAAGAGTCAGCTACCGTGTTTTCATATCTGGGAATCACTTTGATTTTATTCTCTGTAAAATAGTTACCACACATATCTCATACCTCATTTCTATAGGCCCTCATTCTGGTATGTTTGGTCTGATAACTGTCATTCACGTCGTTTATTACAAGCTCTGAATATACCATGACATGTACCCTCTTTTCTCCTAGATCTTTTAAAGCATTCAATCCTAGTAATAAAGCTTCATACTCTACCACATTATTGGTACATTCAAAAGTTAACTTATATGAAAGAGCCTTAAAATCCCTGATAGGGGAGATAATGTATACACCAGCACCAACACCAACCTTTTCCACATAGCCATCAAAATACATGGTCCAGAGACATTCTTCTTTTTGTTTCCTTTCCAAAGCTTCATGTCTCTTTGCATATTCTTCCTCTTCCTTAACTTCAATGGGTACCTGATATTCAGGATCACAGGGAAAACCATCATTAAAGAAAATGGAAGATCCCAAGTTGGTATCAATAGAATAGATAGCATGACTATCTGGTTTGTCTTGGATTCTAACTACATAAGGTGATCTTTTCTCACAGTATAACCTTCTATTCCCACCATCCATAGGAATGGTAGCATAAGACACATCTATTTACAAAATTCCTTTCAATTTAGAAGCCCAAGACCTTGACAACAATATACCAAATTTAGGAGGAATATCTGCTACAACAACATCCATTACCATAGCCTTAGATGGCATTTTTTTCAAATTTACCACCGTATCCTTAATCAATCCAAGACACTTCACCTTCCTGGAATCAGAGGAATACAAATATTTATATGGTCTAGTAACTTCCAGTCCCAAACTTTCTACCACTCCCTTGGGCATTAAATTATGAGAAGTACCAGAATCGATCATAGCATTGTGCACAATCATATCATGTACATTTAAACTTAGTTAAAAAGGAGGAGCTTCCTCATCATCCACATTTTCAAATTTTGGCCCAAAGACAATGGTAGGAGCATCATCTACCACCTCTAGGATATCTGGATGAAATTCTCCTTAACTCCTGACCATGTCTATTATTTTGTCTCTGTATTCCCTATTTTTTAACAATTCATTGAAAGGACTAGAAACTTTCCATTTTCAGAGCTATGTCTGCAAGTTAAAAGTGGAAACATCTTTCTCTACATCCACCAGTGTTGGTTGTTTAACTTCTTTTGTCTTCTCTATTTTATTTTCTAATTCTTTACATACAATGGGTTCTTTTTGTTTTTCATTTCTCTTTTCTGTATTTTGTTGACTACTAGAAGGTTGATTTTGATTGAACCTTCCTTTATTTACAGTAACATCCCTATTTCTCAATTTGATCTTTCTCTGGACATCATCTATGGCATGCAAGTATCCTCTTTGGTATTGCTCTGACTCTTGCTCAAGATCATTATTGGCATCCTCCTGAGAAAACATACTATGCTCTTACTTAGTGAGGTATATTTTAGAATCTAAGTCACCAAAATGGTGAGTATGATCCTCAATAGATTCAGCCTCATCTTCATGTGCAACATAGTTCTCGGGAAAAGGTGTCCCTATTTGATGATCATCTAGATTTCTAGGATTCATCATATCTCTTTGTCTAATTTGTGGAGGTGGGGGAGGATATGGCCTTCTGAAGTTTGGGTTTCTTAATTGAGCTTCATTCTTCTCTCTGTGCAATGGTCTATTATCGACAGTCAACCTATCCATCAATTTCTCCATTGTTTTCATCATCATTTCAAACTTTACATCATTAGAAGAAGTAGTAGCAGAAGCAGAAGGCACATTTTCTTCTCTAGCTTTCCTTGTTTCTACTTTCTGCTTTATTTTTCCACTTGTCATCATATTAGATTCCACTTCTAAAGCATCTTGAAACATGGAAGGAAGACTTGTTGATTTTCTCTCTCTCAATAATAATGCAAAGTCATTGTCAAAGGCATTAGCATAATGGAGTTTTTCAAATCCTACAAGGGGTTTAATATCAGCAGGAATAGAGTTATACACCCTCATAAATCGACTAGAAAATTCATGGACATATTCAAAACCTCCTTTCTTAAAATTATTATATTGAGAAAGCACCTACAAAGGACGGGTCTTATCACCCCATATTTCTAAGAATGAAGTTTGGAAATCTTCAAATGCGGCAATGGACCTAGCAAGTAGATCTATAGACCATTTATTTGCCTCTCCTGACAAACTTAGTACAAACAACCGCATCTTATTGTCATCTTCATTAAACAGCTCCAAGTAATCATTAAATCTGCCAACATGTTGTCTTGTTGTGAAATTTCCATCTCCATCATAGAAGAGAATCTTTTGGGAATAATTTTGATGAAGGTCATGCAATACAACAGGTAAGGCCAATGGATCAAACCTAGTAGCCATTTGTCTAGCTGGATTTGGAATAAGAGAGGAGCTTGAAAGGTTGGAGGGGTTTGAACAGTTGGTGGGATATAAAGCTGAAAGCTTTGAACAACAGGGTTTCTTTCTTCAATTTTCATAGAGTTTTGAATGTTATGCCAAAGAGAATCAAGCAAATATTATTCTAACCTACTGGTATTAATTTTAGTTTCCTTCAAATTAGATTTTGATTTTGATTTCAACAAGGACCTTTTAAAATTTGTTTCCTGCCCAAAATCCTGAATGATATGAAAATCTCAAGAATATGATTCACCAAATTGAGGAATATTTATTTGCTCTTTTCCCTTATTTCTAAGCAATCTTTCTGGATTTTCCACACTTAGTAATGTTTCAGTGTTAGGGTTACCTCATGTATGTGACTTCCCAGGAGCCAGGGTGCCTTCTGAAATCTTGCTAGAAAACAACATGGAGTCGCCAGGGAAAATATACAACCTATTTCAAATGCAGAAGTCTATGTTTTCCCACAAAAACCCTTTCTTCTTAGAATCTTTGTTGTCTCCCAGGGCTGATTTGCACTTTCGGTCCTCGACAATGGTGCCAATTTGTTAGCACCTAGAATTGTACCCATGGTTGTGGAAGGTAAATCCCAAGGTAACAACAAAACCACTTTAAGAAAGGGAGATGGCATCTTCCTTTCTAGAGAGGGATCTCTCATAGATTTTTAACAAGGCCAGATATAAAATGAAATAAAGTTTCAAAATGAACTGGTGGTTGAAACAAGGCAAGCATAAATTGGGCTATGGATTCACAAATATTCATGAATTACAGAACATTTTGCAGATGGAATTCTACAAAGGAAAGGTACCACTCGGTTACAGTCAAATAGCAGTTTTTCTAGTGTTAAAGAAAGAACAAGAATAGTCCATCGACAAAGAGCACCTAAAAGATGAATTATGTATCAACTTTGGAAATAAATATGGGTGAATACCCGAAACAATAGCCAAATCATAACAATATGAATTCTGGACTATTACACACTCATTTCATATATGAAGAAAACACAATAGCAAGTTTAACAGGAAAAAGCATGCACGGGTGAAAGGAAATAACAGACTATAACTACGAAATACACATGAATCTCTGCAGCAACAAAACTAGCATTCAGCTTTGCACTTTTATCAGCAATAGATGACAAAATGCATAACACAAAATATCACGGGTTCCAACCCTATCTTCCTCTATTGAGGTTATATTTCTAGTATCCTAGGCTCCCGAGACCAACCTCAATATAGAGAAAACTTCAGTTACATGTAGGAATTAAAATCATAACAAAGTCCATAAGGTAACAAATTTTCCATGATCACAAAATAGATTAGGAAAGCACGTTGGGATGTGCGTGGTGGATCAGTTTTGAAATTTGACAGCAGGGACTCAGGCTCGCTTGATAAAAAATGATGGTTCAAAGCGCCCCCAATGGCCTATAACAGTTTTAATCCTCATTGCATCTTCCACTTGCAAAATTGTTCTCCAGCCGTAGATCTACGCCTGCTTAGATCTTGATCATTCATTCTCGCCCCATTGTGCTCCATGCTGTGACTTTTGGGCTCTGATTTTTTAGCACGATATCCAATAGGGAGAGGACACGTCATTTAAGCATGCTTCTCATCGCGTAGGCACTCCCAGACTTTCAGTGTGAAATTTGACCCAACGCAATCATTCTGGACCGTCGATTTTTACCTACTTAGATCCTGACCATTCAATGCTATGGCTCTACAATGTTTTGTAGATGGAGAAATTTAATTACCCAGTGCTTGTTGTAGCTGAGAAATCCACACCTGTCGTTGATCTAAAACACCATTCAATCTCATCCATTGAAACTTGAGGGATATACCATATTTTGCACTTGTAAATAATATAATTCTCCTTCCAGGTTTGCTCAGCAAAATCTTCCTCCTCCGTCGATCTACGTTACCTGCTCATCTGATGGTTGAACTTGCACGTTATTTAACCTCGTTCCGCCAATCCTAAGTTTCTTTAAACTATGCATCTTACCTTAGCGAAATATTTATACATCGTCGAACTGCTTCCATCTGTCCATCTGATGGTTGATCTTGCTGACCTTTAAGCAATTTCGATAATATGAAAAGTTATTTTCTACATGTGGGATGAATGAATTTTCACCGTTGATCTCGACAAGATTCATTATGGACCGTCGATCTGGGGTCAAAGTCGCAGGAAGAAGATCACAGAAAATGGTCTTGTACCTTTCTCAAGACTCAATTTCATATCTTTTCTCTCTCGCCTTTTCTTTCTGCACTGTCGATCTCCATAGGATTCATTTTTACTCATTGATCTGAGATCAAGCTGTGGGATCCAGAAGACGGAAATCAGAATTTCAAATTTTCATAACAAAAAACTTTACATTTTCGCTTTCCGATATTTTTATTTTCATCTTTTTCTTTCTGCATCGTCGATCTTATGCGGGATCTCCCTGAATCATAAATCTTGCAGATCGCGGACAGCCATATTTCGACTTTTCACGACCAAATTCTTAAGTTTTCAAATTTTTGATTTTCGTCCCTCTACTCTCTTCTGGATCGTTGATCTTTGGCGAAATCTCTCTAAACCATATATCTTGGAATGCGGAGAGCAGAAGTCGAGATTCCAACTCTCATAACCAATGCTTTTCCTTTTTCGCTTCTGCCACTTTGGTGCTTTCTGATTCATTGATCTGTGCGGAATTTCTACCTGACCATTGGATCTCGAACCACGGAAATTGGAAATCGAGATGCTAACTTTCAAAGACAAACCTCTTTCATTTTTTGCTTCCACCTTTCTGTTGGACCTTTGATCTTGGGAAGAAACTTTCTGGGCTGTCGGATCCTGGACTGCGTGGGGTGAAAGTCGGGTTTCATCATTTTTTTACACTGAAACTTGTCTTTTTCGCCTTTCTGTTCCTGATTTTTTCTTGGTGGAAATGATTTTGAGCCTTGGATATCCTTCGTTGTGCATCTAGGATGTCCATTTCCTGTTATCAATCAACTAAGGGCGGATTTCTTCATTTACATGCATTTCCAAACTCAAAAAATATAATTTCTTGAGTATTTGGCATTTTGAGTCTAAAAATGTCCCTTCAAACATCTGCAGACCCTCATCAACATTATTTAAGGTCTTATGATATGAAAATTTACACACCTTATTCATCCTTTTACTGGCCAAATCTCTTACAAAGTACCTAGTCCAAAAATGGTGATAACACTTCCTTTAAGAGATTAGTAATAAATATTGAAGGCATGACCAACAAGTTCTTAATGGAGTATTTTATCAAGAACCACATGGAGGAGATCAATGAGCAAGTTTTGATGTACCACCCAAATAGTTGGTTGAATGCCTCTCAACTAGCTTAAAAGGCACAAGTTGTGGTCACAACCTAAAGCAAGTGACCCAATTTTGTTCCATAACCACATTCCATTTTTGTGCCTATTCTACCTCATTCCAATACCATTAATTGGGTCCATAAAAACATGTTAGAACCAACAAAACATCAACATCTTGGCCTTTGTTACCATTGCTATGATTTCTTCCCAGACAGTATAACTATAAGTAAAACATATTATTTGTCATAAATGTGGCTCCATCAAACATTTCTGAGGAATTTTTAGAGGAAAGCATGACCAATCTAGATTTGGTAGATACTACACTCGATGAAGTACCCACTACATGCTTTGTAGTAAACTACAACTCCCTAGATCTTGAAGTTGGTTGGATATATCAAGCATGAGAAGGTGATTGTCTTAATTCACAACTACAATGCCCACAATTTCATCCACAGTCAAGTAGCAAAATAAACACACTGGCATGTCCATACAATGTGAAATTTTTAAATCATGATAATGTCACGTCCCCATCCCTCACTCCGATCGACAGGAAGGGGACATGAAATGATTAGGGCTGTCCAAATTTCACCCAATAGCCATAATTATGGCTTCCATAACAATAAAAATGTGTGTGCATGTGCAAAATCAAAATATATAGTGGAAATAAAGATCTACACATACATCTAGCATGCATATGCAAGCTTAATCATTACAAGCATATAAATAAATATTATTACACATCATAAACAAAAGAATACTTATATTTAACAAAAGAGATCCAAGCAACTAGTTGTGTAAGAGCAACTTTCCACCCAACTGTAGGCAGTTTTTCCAGCATATACTCTTTCTAATCTCAAAGGCCACCCACAAGGTGGGCTATGAGGCCACTGAGGTGAAGGAAACAACTATAAGCTTCTATCTCATCCCACAACCCCTTCTACTCACCTTGCTTAGCCAAAATTCATACAAAGATCTCCCTCAGCCACCAGAACCATGGCACTCCTTCCAACTACCCTGCCCCACATAACAGAAGGAAGGCATTCTCCTTCACTGATCCATAGTATTAAATTGAGCACGTAGATCTATGGATCAATACGCAACTCACATAATAAATCAGACAATTTTACTCAGTAATTGAAGAATGAAACAATATAAAAAATGGCTTGCAGGTGTGAATGCTTTCATTAATCAAAAATTAATTGGATAATAATTACAATGTAATGCACTGGTATTAATAACCATTCAATTTGAATGCATGAGAGAGGAATTCAAATTGATTGATTCTACCTAATTGCATGGCTAACTGAACTTGTCTAAATCAATGTTGGAGTCCAACAAATCAACTCCCAGATGTCCAACAACTCAATCAATCAGTGATAGCAAGTTAAATTAGTGCAATTGAGTGTGGTAGGTGGGAAAAGGCACCTACTCTACATGCATCCATGCAAAACTAGCGCTAGCTAACTAATTGTGAACTAACTTAAAGTAACTGGGGGCTTACTAAGAATAACTAGTACTAACTCCAACTAACTGAAGTTGGTTGGTGTCGAGACTCCCAGTGGTTCATAAAATGTAGGGTTTGGTCTAGGAGGCACCCAAACTGATGAATGCACATGCAGTAAGTGGCATTTAACTTCTAGCAAGGTTCCCCACACTCCAGTGACTGGTACATGTGGCCCCATTAGGCCAAGTGGACCCAATAGTACTAGTGGACCCAATTAATGACTAAATTGACTCTAGGTGACTGACCAAATTGGACAAGAGAGGATTATAATCCTAATACCCCCCCTGAATCTTAACTTGGACAATGTGGGCCCTAGTAACTAAGACCAAAGGTCACCAGCTAAAATGCAAAAAAGTAACTACTCAATATAGCCAAGGAAACAGGGAAAAACTTCACGGGAAAAATACCCCCCTCAAACTAAGCAGGTAAAATCAGGATCAATATGTTCTTTTGTGCACAAGTATATTGGGATCTGGCATGTGAAATTCTCCATCCAAACTAAATGATTATGTTTGGATGAATCTTCCTCTTTGGAAGAAGAATAATGTGCTCAACCGAATCAGGAACATAGACAGTTGTTGGATGAAAACTGGACCCATGTAGAGCAACTAAAATCAACTGATAAGAGAGAAAACGTGCTTGAGGATTTGAACCATGTGAGGAACACTCAAGAAACCGATATGTTTCAGCCTTTAATAGAAAATCATGAGTGGTAAAATCATCCCCAAGTGTTAGTAGTAAGTGTTCAGCTGGATGCAGAATGTCTTCCTCTTTACTAGTTCCGTGGGAAGATGAGTATGTGACCAAAGGTAGAGAAGCCATGTGTAACAATTGATTTTACCACACATGGTTGATCACACTTTGATGGCCTTCCCTATCCCTATGCAGACTCTTTGGACCCTATGGACCAATATTGTACCTTTTATGTTTCCAATATCATCCCTAAGAACACCTGTTATTTGTTGTACGCGACTTTTAATCCCTTTCTCGCGTATATACACGGATATTGACCATAAACCCATGTACATCGGGATGTGTGCATAAGTCCAAATATTTTTGGAGTTTTCCTTGATGTGGATCTGAATCACTTATCTCTTGGCCTTCCATATTCCTCGAGATTGTTCAGATTTGACCCTCCATTGCCCCATTGGAGTACTATATAAGGAACCCCTTGGATACATTGAAGAGGAGGGAATTGAAGAGCAAGAGAACTATATTCTATTGTTGTTGTAGCTTGCTTGTACTTGAGTCTGCATCCCTTTGTCCCTTGGAGCACTTTATGTTCTTCCCAAGCTTTCCTTTGCTTGTGAGCTTGTTATCAAGAGATGGAGGATTGAGGTGGTGGAGGCCCAGGTGGAGGACTTGGTTTCTCCGGTTTGCAGACGTGCCAACAGAGGTTGTCACTTGTGTAATCTCTGATTTTATTAATAGAAATATCTTTTCCTGTCCAATAATGTGCATTTAAATGAATATTGAATCCATGGATGTGTTTAATTGCTTATACATTGTTGATTATATATGCTAGAGTATATCTAGCATCATATTATAAAGCATGCTTATCTTATTTGTTGTTGTTCAGAGCAAATTGCTAACACAAGCGGGATTGGAAAAAGCTCAATGGGGATCTACTTCAACCGTCCGGAATAAGGTATGATTCAAGATCCTTTAGTGTTAGATGTTTTATTTCTCTTGCATATTGGGAAGGGATTGATTTCTGCGGACACAGGAGGCATCAACAGAGGCTCCATAGGGACTGGAAGCTTAACCAATCTGTGGAAATACACTCAAAGAAACGACTACAACTCCTAAATTCAAACTATTAACCCAACCTATGGATGTGATATACAGTGCTATGTTCGAAGGCAACACGAATCGACTACCGCCGAAGGTAACATCTTTTCCTATCCGGCTTTTTGGTTTTTTAATTTTTTTGGACTTTTTTAGATATTTTGAAAAGCTTGAAAAAGAATAAAATTGATTTATAGTTACAAATCTAGGAGGAGACGAGTGTCAAGGGGCAAACAAACTAGTTCCAAGTAGCAGAACATACCTATGCTCAATGCAAGAAAATATGTGGAGGATAACGACACTCCGGGGAAAGTCCCCTCCCGGTAAAAAATGGGGAATCAAGCTACAAAAGATATGTAAAAAGGCTTTGCTTGGCTATACATGAGATAAGATCAGGCTATATGGCTGATAATAAAAGTCAGGGAAGCTGGCATAAGGCTCAATAAGGCAAGAAAAACTCATGATAATGCAATTATAACTTTACATATACAAGGGAGTCTTGGGGAAATGGCTAGCATAAAGTTCAAGAGGAGTATGAAGCTCTTGCTCAAGGACATGGCGGGACTAAAAGGGACTCTTGGACCTAAGAGAGGACTCACAGCATGGGTACCAAATGCAAAAGGGAGCTAAATAGTACACCCATGTATAGGAAAGTTCTACCATTCACATAGTACCACTTCTAACAGCAGCATGAAGGTTCTGTGATACTATGGATTGGGATCATACCTAAGGACGTTAAGATGGAACGGTCATAAGGAAATGCATAAGTGTAAGAGGATGTGATATCCTAACCTACATGCCAGTTCAGACATAATACCTATGATAGGCACGAACGGGTTGAAACCTCGGAGAGAGTGTACAAAACATGGACCCTACATGACAACCATATTAGTCCAAAACGACCCAAAATAGTCAATAAAGAATCCAAACTATAGGATATAGGGAGGAATGATCATGACAACTGCACCCAAAGGAAACAATGCAGTGAACGATGGGACATAAAAAGGAAAGTAAGGTGTAGACCCAATGTTCACTCATCCACTACCACCTCCATGAGGATGACCACCAGTGTAAATACCAAGAGAAGAGAGTCAATATCATCCACAAATGGAGTAGAGGGTAGAATGTGACCACTCCCAAATCTATGAGCATGGTAAGGGGCTGTGATGCCCCAAATTCTGACACCGGGGTTTGTACTAGGACCAAGGATGGGTGATAGGATACCAGGCATGTCAAAGATAAAAGGACCCAAACTCAAGAGAGAATAAATATACTCAAGTAACCACAATCCCAAAGGCCAACTAGCACATAAAGAGCACACTCCTAAGAAAATATACATCCAAAATACAAGCAAACCAAGGGGAGGATATGTGAGCTCTCGAATGCAGCAGGTATGTCTCTCCTAGGTGAGGCTCGAAACTCACATACACTACAAGCGGAGGTATGTAACCAATTATAGTGGCCCTCAGCTTCAATGCATAAAGTGAATATGTTTTCCGGCCTCTACCTGGCCAGGACACTCACATAATAACCTCAGAAGTACCCCCTATGATACCTAGGTAAGGAAACTAATGTCACCCCAATATAACCAATGCTCAGGCAGACAGTCGCAGGCGGGATCGATTGTATGGGCAGGGTAGCAAAGCCCGAAACTCAAAAGAGTCCCCAGATACGAATCCAATCCTGGAAATATCTCCGGTGCTCACAGAAAGTAACCAGGGGTCATCCCATACACAATCAAGTGCACTGCCTTGTGCTTAACTCCCGTGTAAGAGGAGCATCCTAAGAAACACTAATTATACCAAGGATTTCACTATCTCACCTGGACAGACACCTAATTTTTTTTGTTTAGTGGTCTTGGAGAATTAACTCACAATGAACTATTCCAAAACCCTAAAACCTAATCTTGTTGATGCACCCTATAAAAGAAAAGAGTGTAATTCATTTTATTAATTGTTGATTTTAACTGGTTATGATTACTCAAAGGGAAATGGTCGTGAAACTAATGAAGTTATGACTCATAAGTGAAATAAAAGTGCACACCTAACAAGCAATGCCAAGTGCAATGTGTAGAATGAAGAATAGGGTATGCCACTACATGAGATGCATAAAAAATAATTCCTTTCTGAATGCTAATGCAATCCTTCTGTTGCAGCTGCAACTATTTCCCAAATTTCTAAAAAATTGGGACCCTCCTTTTAGGTTTTGTCTTGCTTGGATCTGCTGGGATTGTTTAAAGTTATTGCAGGTTTGATTGTTGAGTTTGATTGTTAAATGAATATCTTTTATTTTATTGGTGCTCTTTTACTTAATTTGTGACTCAAGGAGGTTTTTTATTTTCACTGTCAGAAATTATATTAGTTATGAATCGGAACCGTAGTCTCCTACGCAGCCGTCGTTGCAGAGGCTAAGTAGACTAACGACCCGATCCAATCTCCCGCCTGCCGCCAACGCGCTTTTGTTCAGTTTCGGCATTTTATTTTGTCACCATCGGGGCACCAATCCTTTGTACAGCCACCATTTCGGGGGATTGATAACAAACGTTCCGACGATTTTTACCTGCACTGATTTCATGGCTCTTTTCGCTATCGATTTTTTGCTGGAATTTTTTATTGGGGATTAGGCCTCAGTGTTTTCGATCGTCGATGGTTTCATTTTCTAGAAACCCTAGTCTATTTTAATCCCACCATTGGGGCTCCGGAGTGGACTAAACATCCGACGTCGTTGTTCTTTTTTTGTCGATTGTGTTCTTTTGATTGCAAACTCTTAGTAGGTGTGTCACCCGCCGTTACGACTCCGTAGCAGGCTAATCACCCTGTCCTCGTTGTCCTTTTTCATCGATGAAGAGTTTATCTTTCTGGTGCTTAGTGTTGGCGTTGGGATTTTTCCCGCTATTCGGATATGTTTTACACTGTACTATGGAATAGCGGAGGGTGCCCGTGGGTACAGGTCGGTGTTAAAGAGTCTGTTTTATCAGATATGTGTTTAAAGTTTTGAACCAGGGTTTAAGCACAAATTTGTGGGATTTCTTTTTCCTTGACATTCATTATTTTCATGCATTAATATTGTTTTATAGCTCATGTATAGAACGTTTGATTGATCTATTTTATAATGATTTGACATGCGCAGGAAAGGAAGATCGCTACAAAGAATATATGTCTGAAAGGTAAAGCTGAGGACAGCTGCCTGTTAAGAAGAAGTTGAAACATAAAGAAACAGAGATGTTGCTCGGGGATAAAGGAGGAAGAAAGGTTGAAACCAACAAGACCTAAAAAAATACTAACGGATGATAGAGCTAAATCGTTAAGAGCTTAGTTTCAGACCCGAGGAGTTTGTCAGTTACCAAGCTAACCCGTTTTCATACAATTATTTAAATTTGGAATGTAATGTTTAGAGAAATCATGAGCATTCACAAAATGACAAAACCATGAGAGGAAACGATTGGGGGGGCCCAAAGGTCAGGAGTCAGGGAGGGGGGGAAACCCAAAGATTTTGCTGGTTTTAGTATAAATATAGGAAAGTTAAAGGGAAGGAGGGATTTTTCCCGGTGAGACTTGTGAAAAACTTGTTGTAAGAGGAACTATTTCATTTTGCAATAATATAATTACAATTTTTCCTGTTGGAGAAAGTTTTGGGTGGAATGTTCAAATGTTGTGCAATGAATGATGCTGAAGGGGAACTATTTCGTTTTCAGCCGTATTTCATTAACTATGAGATCGTTCTAACTTTCTGAACCTATGTTCTTGTAGGAAGGTTCTTTGGTTTATTTTATGATGATTTCCACTGTGAGTAATGAATGTCTTAACAAACAATGAGCTATCTTGTTGTGCATATATTTATTTATGTTTATGTATTTTGATTCAAAGAACAACTACCTGTAATTTATCTTAATACATGAACAGTAATACATTACTCATTAAACGAGAATCTCGCTCCCTATGGACAGCTTAGTTAGTTTGTTTTATGTTGTGTGTGATTCAGATGCGAGAGAGTTTAAGACGAGAGGTAAGAACCTGCGCATCACATTGTGACCGCTCCTCGTATTCTTTATCAATTTGCATGTTAGATAGCCACTTGCATATCATACTTAAAGTTAAAAACACAAAAATATACATGGTGGACTGGGCTGCAACTGGTAAAACCCTTTATTTGTGTTATTTGACCTATGGTAGCCGGACCGCAAACCGAACGGATTCCCCATACCAAACAGTCACGGGCTAGTTGGGAATGTTGACTGGGGAGAATCCCTTGCTATTGTTGCCTGTGATTTTCCAGGCCTCAATAGTCTCTGGCACTGGAAGGAGGGCCACCAGTGCATGGCTAGCCGAGGAAACCCATTTCCTCGAAATTACTCTACTAGTGATAATTTTGAAAGCAATTTATTTCCCAATCCGAATCCTGAAGAGAAGTGGAAAGAACATTTGTATTCTGTAGACAATGAAGTTGTTAATTATCTAAGGAGACACACTAGAGAATATGTGAAGAGTATTGGAGGATTACCCACTATCCCTGATTTACCCCGAAGAGAATACAAGAAGAAAGATCGTCCCATCTTGGAAGATTCAGTGTTGGTTGGAGATTTGGAAGAATTAGTAGAAGTAGCATTACAGGAAGTTGTTCAGCCTTTGAATCAAGTAGGAACGGATACACCTAACGGTTCACCTGTCCATACTCCTGCTCACTCACCTCCTCACTCTCCACCCAGACTCATGGCAGGTGTAAATGCAAATCAACCACCTAACCCACCAAATCCACCACCTGCTTGGAAATCCAGATCACCTCTAAACTTAGCACCTCCGTTGCATAACTTACCTCAATATTTTGAGAAGATGCTGCCCAAGTTTGACCCAAATGAGAATATTTTAGTAGATTATCATTTGCAAAGTTTTTACTTGGCCATAGAAGGACTAAAAGCTGGAGAACACAAGGATGTAGTCTGTAGACTTTTTCCACATACCCTTAAAGGAGCAGCAGCCTCATGATATTTTGGTTTGCCTGCAAACTCAATCCCAAATTGGGACACCTTTGAAAGGATATTCAAAAGCAAATATGCAACCCAAAAAACTCATGCGGATCTCATGAAAGGACTTTGCGCTTTAAAGAAAGAAAGAAAAGAAAAGGTGCATAGTTTTACCCAAAGATTTGCAGCTTATATTAAGAATTTTTCTGAAATTGATAAGCCCTCGGATAAAGTTCTGATTGAGTATTATACTTCAGCTCTAGGGCTCGATTTGGCCATGTTTTCCAAAATGAAAGCCAAACCTACGCTAGCCGATACTTATGAAGAAGCGGAGAGAGTAGAGGCTGAAAAGGAAAGCATCGAAGATTATCCTGAGTAGCCAGGAGAGAAAATTGTTGGGAAGAAAGCTTCGTTATTTACTAAGCCTAAAGAGGAACAATCACATGATTTCAAAGGAATGGCAAAGATGATGCAGAAGCTTTCTAACATAATAATAGACTTGGAAAAGGAAAAGGAAGCCCAGAAGTTCTATAATCCTTATTACAAGAAAAAAGAGGATAACAATCAATCCCAATCCCCTCCACATAGTCCTGCATCGATGAACTTAACAGAGGTAGGGATGGATAACTTTTGCACTTTCCACCAACAACCCCATTCTAAAAAAAATTGTCCTCAATGGATAAATTCAATGACATTAGTGATGATCCAGTTGTTGGATTCCAAGTTAATAGAGGCTAACGATGAGGAGGGAAAAGATAATGATAAATCAACAGAAAAACAAGAGGATGATGCCATGGTTTTATGGGACTGTGTATCGTTGCTTGATACCGAAGAGGAAAAGGATCCGAGACATGAAGATATCTCGGAGATGAATGTGAAAACGAAAACTCAAGGGTTGATTAAAGAAAATAGTCTTATACTCCCGAAGATTAAGAGACTTCAAAAGAATGTAAAGAAATTTCGGAAAAATACCATAGCAGATAAAATTCCTGAGTTCACCATTGCCAATAAAAATATGAATCATATTAACATGCCAATTAATCCCATTGAAGAGAAGATAAATAATGAAAAGACAAATTTCACAGAACACAGGATGGAGTATGACATTGTAGAAGATATCAAAAAGGTGAAAGCAAACATTTCACTATTCGAAATGTGCAATGTGCCACAGCAGAAAGAAAAATTGTTAAAATCACTAGAAACGCCTGAAGAGAAACTTCCTGTTAATACCCAACTTGAAGAAGAAGAAATTGGGGAAGCAAGTGTGGGAGGTAAGTCCAAGTATAAAACTCCACCTTTTCTCCTCACTTTTGAAATTTTCAATCATAACGTGCACAACTATCTAATAGACTAAGGGGCATCAGTAAATGTTATGCCACTTTCAGTATGCAGGAGGATAAATGGACAACCCAAACCATCTACCTGGAAGGTTACTCAGCTAGACAGGACCAATGTGAAATTAGTTGGGGAAATGGAGGATGTTCTCATTTTCTTATCTTCAAATGATAAGGTATATCAATTCATTGATATTGTAGTAGCAGACATACCTGAGGCTTATGGACTTGTTCTGAGCAGAGATTGGTCAGCAAATCTAAATGGATATTTTGCTTCAGACTGGTCACATCTGTGGTTACCTTATAAAGGAAGCCCAAATCAAATTAAAGTTATAAGAGAGCCCCACATGAAACACAATGTCACGTAGTTAGAGGGTAAGAATGAACCAGTGAATTCTGTTTTGGGAAACTACTTTATTAAGCTGGAACCAGGAAATTACCAAGCAGAAGAAGCCAACATTACGTCAGACACCCAGCCTAATCTCCTTCGGTTTTCGCAGGATGATGAAATTGATTGTCAAATAGTAGACTAAGCTTTAGATGTAGATTCTGATTCAGATACGGTAAAAATAGATAGTTTCTGGACACTTTTTTTTATGGATCTAAGACATTGGAAGGATCAGGGGCTGGTTGTGTCCTGATCGATCCAAAGAATAATAAACACTTCCTTTCTTTTATATTAGAGTTTGAATGTACCAACAACACAACCGAATATGAGGCATTGGTTCAAGGACTGAGGAAATCCATTGAATTTAAAGTGGAAAATCTGAAAGTATATGGAGATTCTGAAATAATTGTGAAATAGATTCGAAATCAGATACATTGCATTTCACCTCATTTAAAAGCTTACCAAAGTGAAGTATGGGATTTGCTTTAAATTTTTTGTGCATTTAATATTGTGTCAATTCCTAGACTAAGAAATGTCGCAGTTGACTTGTTAGCCACCTCGGCTGCAAGGCTTGTACCCTCTAATAACAGGTGTTCTATTGAATTGCTTTTCAGACCTTCGGTTCCAGACATGATTACAAATTTATGAGTTTTTGATGATGATCAGCAAATCCTTGAATGCTTGACAAATGATGATACATTCAAAGGGGCAATTATCGATGATGAAGAACATCAGGCTGAGCTAAAATTTGACAATTTCATTCCTAAAGGAGTCAGGACTTTAGAACGAATGTTTGATCTAAACGACAAATTCAAAAGACTAGCAAACGTGAAGACTCACAACTCATCTTTACAATTCGAGCTGATAAACTTAGGAACTGAAATTGAGCCCAAATGTGTGAATTTGGGAAAGTGTTGTTCCCCTGGTGAAAGGAATAAGTTCATCAGTTTGTTCAAACAATACAAAGATGTGTTTGCCTAGACATATGAAGATTTGAAAACCTATGACACCAAGATTATTCAGCATGTCATCCCCATTAGGACTGGGGTCAAGCCTTATCAGCAGCCCTTAAGGAAAATGCATCCAAAACTTGAGCCTTTAATTCAGAATGAAGTAAAGAAATTACTGGATGCCAAAATCATATTCAAAGTTAGACATTCAGAATGGGTTTCAAATCTGGTACCAGTAAGGAAGAAATCTGGAGAAATTAGACTATGTGTGGATTTCAGAAACTTAAATCGTGCTTCAGATAAAGACAATTATCCAGTTCCACCCATGGAACAGAAATTGCAAATGGTTTCAGGTTCTGATTTATTTTCTTTATTAGATGGATTCTCTGGTTACAATCAGGTGTTGGTAGCTGAAGAAGACAGACTCAAAACTACATTCAGAACAAGATGGGGGACTTTTGCTTATAGAAGGATAACTTTTGGGCTCATAAACGCTGGAGCTACTTTCCAAAGGGCTATGGATATAGATTTATGCGGTCTGATTGGCCGCAGTGTTGTGGTATACCTCGATGACATCACAATATTTTCAAAGAAAAGAGAAGAACACACATTTCATTTAAAGCAGATTTTCGAGCGTTGCCAAAAATATGGTATCTCGCTAAACCCCAAGAAGTGTGTGTTTGTCGTTACAGAAGGAAAGCTACTGGATCATGTGGTATCTAAGAAGGGGATCTCCATAGACCCAGAAAGGATCAAAGCTATTGAACAGATCCCTTTACCCCATAATAAGAAAGGTATGCAATCATTCATGGGGACAATAAATTTTGTGCGAAGGTTTGTGCCTGACTTTGCTCAAATCGTTAAACCTCTGCAGCAAATGGTGAAGCAAAGTGTACAATTCAAGTGGAATGATACATAAAAGAATGCATTTAGCAAAATAAAAACAGCTATTGCTCACACACCATCTCTTAAAATCCCAGACTTTGATAAAGATTTTATTTTGTACACTTTCGCGTCTGATGATTCATTGGCAACGGTGCTTACTCAGAAGGAAGATGGGGGTGATGAATTCCCCATATCACTTATGAGAACTGGTCTACAAGGCACCGAATTGAGTTACCCAGCTGTGGATAAGCAAGCTTATGCAGTCTTCAAAGCGGTAAAACAATTTTGGCCATACATCCTCAAGAACCGAACAAAGGTAATAGTCCCACACCCAGCGGTGAGGTCTCTTTTCGTGCAAAAAGAATTAGGAAAAAGAAGAGGCAATTGGGTAATAGCTTTACAAGAGTATGACCTCGAATTTAAGCCAGCCTCCATAGTTAGAGGGCAGGGACTATGCAGATTAATGGTTGAAGGAAATAACCATGAAGAAAGTGATTGGGAAACTGAAGTTGAATTCCATATGACGGAAGTATGTCCTCTTTTTACAGCACCAGAGTCCTGGTACCGAGACTTTGTTCATTACCTTCAAGAAGGTGTGTTGCCAGAACATTGGAATTCCAAGCAGCGAAGAGCATTGCGCCTTAAATCAGCTGCTTATCAGATTGTTGATGGAATTTTATTTAGGAAGAATTATGATGGAGTCCTTCTCAGATGTTTAGAAAAGGAAGACGCAAAAAGGGTTATAACTGAGTTACATGATGGGCCTGCTGGAGGCTATTTCTCTGGAGATATGACAGCCCACAAAATTCTCAGGGCTGGGTACTATTGGCCCACGCTGTTCAAGGATGCTCATGCCCATGTGAGAAAGTGTGATATCTGTCAGAGGTGTGGAGGGAGACAAGCCAAAGCAGCAAGACCACTGAAGTCGGTTATGATAACGGAACCATTTGAGCAATGGGGAATTGACGTCATTGGAGAAATAAAACCAAATTCTTCCTCGGAGCACAAATATATTTTAACAGCAACGGACTATTTCACTAGATGGGTCGAGGCCATTCCACTACAAAAAGTCAATGAAAATGCTGTCATGGATTTCTTGCAGGATCATATCATGACCAGGTTTGGGGTTCCAATTTCCCTAGTTTTTGATAATGCTACTTACTTTTCTTCCATTAAATTAACTGCATTTGCTCATGAAAAGGGAGTTAAGTTGCATTATTCTGCCAACTACTACCCACAAGGAAATGGATTGGCAGAATCTACAAACAAGAATTTGATTAGGATTTTGAAAAACATTGTCATAGAAAACCAGAGGAGTTGGCATTCAGCATTACCGAACGCTCTTTGGGATGATAGGGTTACACCCAAGAATTCCCTAGGTGTGTCACCATATACCCTTCTTTATGGAAAGAAGGCTATACTTCCTCCGAACATTATGCTACCATCTTCCATAATAGCCCAAGAGTCTAGAGGCACAGACAACGAAATCCTGCAACTTAGAAGTTATAATCTTTTGAAGGCAGAGGAGTCTAGATCCAAGGCCAAAGAACGTTTTAAGCAACAGCAGGAAGTAGTGAAAAGGTGATTTGATAAGCACAAAGCTGGAACAAAGGAATTTGAAGTGGGATCGTCCACATGATGAAAAGGGGAAGTATACAAAGTTTCAATAGTTATGGGTAGGCCCTTTTCAGATTGCAACAAAACTTGGCCCCTCAACCTATAAATTGCAAGATCTACAGGGGTGGGAAGAGAACTTACCAGTAAATGGTTTAGTTCTCAAACCATATTTTTCTTGATTTTTGTTTTGTTTTTGTTTTGTACATAAATAATTTGATTTGGTTGTTTACTTTGATTTGTTTCATTTTTGTTTGTTTTAGTTAAATTTTGTTTGATTTCAATAAAAGAGGCAAACTTTTGGTTGCATGGAAAGCATCAAGGTTCTCAATTAACTGAAATATTTGGTATAAGAATGTGTAATCTTGTTTGAATTGATAGAATTTCTTCTAGTAAGTAGTTTTCCAAAATGGCTATGAACTCATTGAAGTCCTGCTTAATCCCTAAAAATAACTCAGGATCAAAAGGTCAGGAATACTATTTCGAGGCTCCATCCATTCCACATCTAAAATGTCCTAGGGGGTGACAGCAAAAGACCCATGGAAAGGAAGCAAGGTAAACAGTATACTATATATAAATGATCCCATGCCAAGATTTGAAAGCCTAAAGGCTGATAAGAGTCAAAACTCCTAAAAGAAGCAATACCTATCAAAGCAAAGTATTGAATCATATGAAGACAAATTTGCCAAAAGTTCTTCTCTATCCATGAGCTGAAAATTAAATACGTCTCTCACACAAAAGGACACTATGGATAGAGGAGCCTGAATTAAATTCAGAAAGAAAAGCATAAGGAGGACTCAAAAGGACAAAAGGTCCCAAAAGCACAAAAAGTGCAAAAATGGCATGGGAATGAGGAACAAATGAATATTTATGTTTACCATATGTCACAATCCTATGGCGTCCAGGCTAGAAGCTACCCTAAGGCAGAGGTAAAATGAAACTCATCTACTTGGCCTCAAAAGATTTATCTTCACTTTGAGATTTTGGGTTCCATTTTCCTAAAATTGGACTATCATCAATGTTAAAAAGTACATATATTCACCATTGGGGAAATCTAGACATCTAGAAGAGTTCAACATGTTGGTTCTATTGCTAAAACAGTTTGTTACTTAAGGAAGAGTTGATTCAGAGGTATGGGTCCACCAGGTAGTTTCCAATTGTTGCAGCTGCAACTATTTCCCAAATTCCAAAAAAAATGGGACCCTCCTTTTAAGTTTTGTCTTGCTTGGATCTGCTGGGATTGTTTAAAGTTATTACAGGTTTGATTGTTGAGTTTGACTGTTAAATGAATATCTTTTATGCTATTGGTGTTTTTTGACTTAATTTGTGACTCACAGGGGGTTTTTAGTTTCACTGTAGGAAATTATATTAGTTATGAATCGAAACCGTAGTCTCCTATGCAGTCACCATTGCGGAGGCTAAGTAGACTAACGACCCGATCCAATCTCCTGCCTGCCGCCGACGCGCTTTTGTTCAGTTTCAGCGTTTTATTTTGTCACCATCGGGGCACCAATCCTTTGTACAGCTGCTGTTTCGGGGGATTGATAACAAACGTTCCGACGATTTTTACCCGTGTTGATTTCATGGCTCTTTTCGCTATCGGATTTTTGTTGGACTTTTTGATTGGGGATTAGGCCTCAGTGTTTCCAATTGCCGATGGTTTCATTTTTTGGCAACCCTAGTCTATTTTAATCCCGCCATTGCGGCTCCGGAGTGGAATAAACATCCGACGTTGTTGTTCTTTTTTTGTCGATTATGTTCTTTTGATTGCAAACTCTTAGTAGGTGTGTCGTCCGTTGTTGCAGCTCCGTAGCAGGCTAATCACCCTTTCCTCGTTGTTCTTTTTCGTCGATGAAGAGTTTATATGTCTGGTGCTTAGTCCTGGCATTGGGAGTTTTCCCGCTATTCGGATATTTTTTACACTGTACTATGGAATAGCAGAGGGTGCCCGTGGGTACAGGTCAGTGTTAAAGATTCTGTTTTATCGGATATGTGTTTAAAATTTTGAACCAGGGTTTAAGCACAAATTTGTGGGATTTCTTTTTCCTTGGCATTTGTTATTTTCATGCATTAATACTGTTTTATAGCTCATGTACAGAACATTTGATTGATCTATTTTATAATGATTTGACATGCGCAGGAAAGGAAGATCGCTGCAAAGAATATATGTCTAAAAGGTAAAGCTGAGGATAGCCACCTGTTAAGAAGAAGTTGAAACATAAAGAAACAGAGATGTTGCTTGAAGAGAAAGGTGGAAGAAAGGCTGAAACCAACGAGACCTAAAAAAATACTAACGGATGATAGAGCTAAATCGTTAAGAGCTTAGTTTTAGACGTGAGGAGTTTGTCAGTTACCAAGCTGACCCGTTTTCATAAAATTATTTAAATCTGGAATGTAATGTTTAAAGAAATCATGAGCATTCACAAAATGACAAAACCGTGAGAGGAAACGGTTGGGGGGGGCCAAAGGTCAGGAGTCAGTGCGGGGGGGGGGGAACCCAAATATTTTGTTGGTTTTAGTATAAATATAAGAAAGTTAAAGGGAAGGAGGGTTTTTTCCCGGTGAGACTTGTGAAAAACTTGTTGTAAGAGGAACTATTTCGTTTTGCAATAATATAATTACAATTTTGCCTGTTGGAGAAAGTTTTGGGTGGAATGTTCAAATGTTGTGCAATGAATGATGCTGAAGGGGAACTATTTCATTTTCAGCCGTATTTCATTAACTATGAGATCATTCTAACTTTCTGAACCTATGTTCTTGTACGAAGGTTCTCTGTTTTATTTTATGATGATCTTCACTGTGAGTAATGAATGTCTTAACAAACAATGAGCTATCTTGTTGTGCATATCTTTATTTATGTTTATTTGTTTTGATTCAAAGAATAGCTACTTGTGATTTATCTTAATACATGAACAGTAATACATTACTCATTAAACAATAATCTCGCTCCCTAGGGACATGTTACTTAGTTTGTTTTCTGTTGTGTGTGATTTAGATGCGAGAGAGTTTAAGACGAGAGGTAAGAACCTGCGCATCACATTGTGACCGCTCCTCGTATTCTTTATCAATCTGCATGTTAGATAGGCACTTTCATATCATCCTTAAAGTTAAAAACACAAAAATATACACGGTGGACCGGGCCGCAACCGGTAAAACCCTTTATTTTTGTTATTTGACCTACGGTAGCTGGACCGCAAACTGGACGGATTCCCCATACCAAACAGTCACGGGATAATTGGGAACATTGACTGGGGATAATCCCTTGCTATTGTTGCCTGTGATTTTCCAGGCCTCAACACCTTCCTATATGAAAGCCTAAATACAACTCTCATCCAAGCAATCCAATGCAAGTACCTCCTCAAATCCATATCTAAGATGCAACTAAGAGTGCAACTATTTTGTATTTTTCAATATAAAAGAGTGAAAAATCAAGTAAAAGTCATTTAAAACTCTCAGTCTCTACAGAAAGTATAAAACACAAGCCTAGCAAGAAACCGAGACAAAGAGAGTAATGCACTAATGGAAAAACAAAAAGATAAATGACTAAAACTACTTTCAAAGAAAAATCAATGAAAAAGCGGTCTCTAGTCACAAAAGAAGCATCTAACAAACAAAATCAGAACCTAGGAAAACCCAACCACACTCACAACCCACCCAGCAACTTCCCACAACATCAAACTCAACCAAAACAGAGGATGTACGCGACTGTTTAAAGAACAACTGTGTATGTACGCAACTTTTGGCCAAAAAGATGCATGTATACACGGATTTTGGGCAAAAACCTGCATGTATACGTGACTTTTGGCCAAAAATCTACGTATGTATGTGACTTTTGGCCAAAAACCTGCGTATACAAAGAAGCCAGTGGTTAAAAGCAGGCCAAGGGTCAAACCAATAAATGGGAGTGTCAATGGATGAACATACTATAAAATGTGACACAGAAACAGGGAGAAACTGAGAGCAAGTCAAGAATATCAAGCACATTGTGCCCCCAACCCCAAAGAAAAATAAGGAATATCCCCAGTATGGTCACCATTCCTTAGTTGTCTTGACTTTGCATGTCGGCCATTACCGGTACTATTACTGGTTCGTGCAAATCTTGTTCAAGTCCTTCCACATTATACAGCTTTGTTGAGTACCTCGTGTTGGTTGATGGGGGATGCCTTAATGCCCTCCTTCCAATGTATTCCATCCCATCAACTTCAGATCATTTATTCTAGGATAGGAGTCTAGATTCATTTTAGTTCCTTGACACTTACAGTCATCAATGGTAGGTTCTCTCACCATCGACAGTTTTAGGAATACATGAATGTCTCCTGATCGATAAATTCTTTCAAGTGTTCGACCTCAACACATATATTCGCACTTGTTAGATTGAACTCTAGTACCTTGATTCATGTTTTCATTATCGGTGGGTGATCTCGCATTTGTTATCAGTATACATCAATGACCGGTAATCAGACGATGGACTACTATGTTCGACCTCGACACCTCTATTCACATAGTAGGACATGTGCTCATAGCAGTGTGTGTAGAATACTTTCCAGATTGGTGGCATTCCACATATGCTACCTCCTTGATCGTGCCAGTGTTCATGAGATTTAAGCTCTCATGACTTGATTCCAGTATATGTCAAATATCTTTAGCCATTATGGAGATCTTGATCCATTGTATATCTTCATCTTTCATGGAGATCTTGATCCATTGTATATCTTCATCTTTCATGGAGATCTTGATCCTTTGTATATCTTCATCATGGAGATTCTGATCTATTATATATTGTACGTGGTGATGACCACACATGTCATATTTTGTATCATGCCTATTCATGGCCATTTTACTCTTATGTATCCGGGACTGGTATATGTATTTACAGTCATATGCAGAGTTTTATTATTGTACTATACTGATGCATGGCTAGTTCTTCCACTTGGTTCTTCATCACTCCAATTCTAGTATGGATTTATAATGTATTTCAGCCATCATGTTACCCCTCTGACCTCACACATTAGGGGGCATCTATTACAGTTGATTTTACCACACATGGTTGATCACACTTTGATGGACTTCCATGTCCCTCTGTAGAATCTTTGTACCCTATGGACCAATATTGTACCTTTGATGTTACCAAGATCATCCCTAAAAACACATGTTATTTGTTTTACACTACTTTTAATCCCTTTCTCACGTATATACACAGATATTGACCTTAAAACCGTGTACATCAGGATGTGTGCATAAGTCCAAATATTTTTGGAGTTTTCCTTGATGTGGATCCAAATCACTTGTCTCTTGGCCTTCCATATGCCTCGATATCGCTCAGATTTGACCCTCCATTGCCCCATTGGAGTACTATATAAGGAACCCCTTGGATACATTGAAGAGGAGGGAATTGAAGAACAAGAGAACTATAGTCTATTGTTGTCATAGCTTGTTTGTACTTGAGTCTGCATCCCTTTGTCCCTTGGAGCACTTTGTGTTCTTCCCAATCTTGCCTTTTCTTGTGAGCTTGCTATCGAGAGATGGAGGATTCAGGTGGTGGAGGCCTAGGTGGAGGACTCGGTTTCTCCGGTTCGCAGACGTGCCGACAGAGGTTATCACTTGTGTAATCTCTGATTTTATTAATAGAAATATCTTTTCCTATCCAATAATGTGCATTTAAATGAATATTGAATCCATGGATGTGTTTAATTGATTATACATTGTTGATTATATATGCTAGAGTAGATCTAACATCATATTATATAGCATGCTTGTCGTGTTTGTTGTTGTTGAGAGCAAATTACTAACACAAGCGGGATTGGAAAAATCTCAACGGGGATCTACTTCAACCATCTGAAATAAAGTATGATTCAATATCCTTTAGTGTTAGATGCTTTATTTCTCTTGTATATTGGGAAGGGATTGATTTCTGTAGTTTCTCTGTTTGTTGTGGTACACCCCAAGCCATAGGAAGTTTTTCTCTGTAACACCATGGGACTGTGGAGAGCGAATGCTTAAGCTCCATAATATGATATATATTTATAAATAACTAATGATTCACAAAATAAAATATCAGCAACCTTATAAGAGGAAACTAACACCAAATCCCCAGCAACAAATTTGAAGAAGACTTGCGGTACTTGATTTTTCACACTGAAATTGGTGAGAGCAGCTACAAGCATGACTAAAAGCTATTGGAATATAAAATTTGAACCAAATAATATTAGATCAGATCCAAATAAGTCCATATCATATCCAAAAGTGTGGAATGAAATCAAATCCCCAGCAACAATTTCGAAGGAGACTTGCGGTACTTGTTTCTTCACACCAAAATTGATTAGAACAGATACAAGAAGTACTGAAATATTGAACCAAGTAATATCATATCAGATACAAATAAGATCATCTCGGATCCAATAAAGTTCATATCAGATTCAAAAGTATGGTCCACCGAGATGGTAGATGCACAGTTTTCTCCTTTTTCAAAATTCTAATATTGGTGCATGCAATCCTGTAGGAATTTACTCGAATATCTAGATCAAGGAGAGCGAATGGATCACTCCTACAATCTAATATTTTTTCCAAAATATTCAAGGTATTACTTATCTGCTTACCAGCAGCAACATTAGAGGGAGAGAAATCAAATTCCTCTTCACTTTTGGAAGCAATCACTGGCAAAGTTTGCACATAATTTAATGGAGAATCACTGGAAAAGTTTTGCATAGAAGTGTAGCAGTGTTTTTCTTCAATAACAAAGATTCAAATGTCTTCTTCTATATCAGCCATATGAGAAGATGAGATATCATAGATCTCACAAACTTCCGGAGCATCAGGAGAAGGAGTCACTGCAAGGAGACTTTCTTCAATTCGAATTGACTGTGTAGAAGATTCTGCTACTTCTTCATCTTGAACAACTTCAATAGAGAGAGTAGAGGCCGAGAATTTTGGATCAAGAAATATTGTGGTGCTGGTTGTGCTATCCAAAGTGATATTAAGATCCTCGCTATGCTTTCCAAAGGTTCTGTCCAATTTTGTCCAAAGATCCTTTGGGTATTCAACAGATTTAGTGAGGTGGCACAAGCTAGAAGGAAGGGATAGACCTATTGCTCCAAAGGTTGCATCACCATCATTTAGCTAGTCATTCTTATAAGACTCTTTACCAAGTCCAATAAACACCTCATACAGATATTGTCTCTTGATATATGCAATCATCTTCAACTTTCATTTTGAATAGCTTGGGAATGGGGTGAGAAGAGGAACTAATGAATCCATTCAAAGTTGTACCTGCAAAAACACAAAAGGGGCATCGTAAGGCCGGACAGCCTGCACTTTTCAAGTTTTCATCACACCCAACTTAGTTAATCAAGCAAGCTTGATCAACAATTCCTTTGCTTAGGATTTCTGTGGTAAACTTGTCGCTTCTGGTGCAGAGTTGAAGGAGCAAGTTTGCTCCAAAAAAAAATTATCCAGTAGAAGATCTGTAGAAAGGAGAAGTGCCTTGTCCTACCGAGGCTCTAATACCATATTAAATTGAGCACATATATCTATGGATCAACACACAACTCACATAATAGATCAGACAATTTTACTCAGTAATTGAAGAATGAAACAATGCAAAAAATGGCTTGCAGCTGTGAATGCTTTCATTAATTAAAAAAGTAATTGGATAATAATTACAATGTAATACATTGGTATTAATAACCATTCAATTCAAATGCATGAGAGAGGAATTTGAAATGATTGACTCTACCTAATTTCATGGCTAACTGAACTTGTCTAAATCACTATCGGAGTCCAACAGATCAACTCCCAGCTGTCCAACAACTCAATCAATCATTGATAGTTGGTTAACTCAATGCAACTGAGTGTGGTATATGGGCAAAGGTTCCTACTCCACATGCATTCATGCATCATCCATGCATAACTAACACTAGCTAACTGATTGTGAACTAATTGAAAGTAACTGGGGGCTAACTAAGACTAACTAGTACTAACTCCAACTAACTGAAGTAGGTTGGTGATGGGACTCCTAGTGGCTCCGAAAATCTAGGGATTGGTCTAGGAGGCACCCAAACTAATACATGCACATGCCATAAGTGGAATTTAACTTCTAGCAGTGTTCCCCACACTCCAGTGACTGGTACATGTGGCCCCATTAGGCCAAGTGGACCCAATTAATGACTAAATTGACTCTAGGTGATTGGCCAAATTAGACAAGGGAGTATTATAATCCTAAATTCCCTCAAGGAATCCAACCCTTACAGTGCTTACCAGTGTGTGTAGTAAGAGCCTAATTTCTTGTATGTTGTTAGAGAACCTCCTGTAGTGTTAACTATGGATTCTCAAGCATTTAGAGGTGGCAGAACTCAATGGTTAAGGGTTCCTAGATTTCCATGTTGAGTATATAGTTGTCATTGATGTCAAAAGTATTCATATGACAAAGGAATAACCAGTAGATATGGTAGAAAGATAAGTTCAATGATGACAAAGTAACAACAAAGGACAAGATGGTAGAGTAAATTCAATGATGGCATGGCAGAGATGATGACATGACATATGATGTAGCATGTGTGATAAGGTTGGAAAATACATATGATGGTGACCTAATGTCTCAGTTTATATTAAAAGTGTTTGTGGAGAAAGTTATGGATATGCCAGAACGAGGGTTCATGGACTTAGATTGTTTAGTTGTGCATCTGACCATATGATTGCTTTGTCCAAAAGATCACTAAGGAAAAAGATATCAATCTACCTCTGGAAAGTTCTAAAATGCCCGCCAAAATGTTGCAATTGTGTCAATAAGTTCATCTATTGACATAAGTCTGTTCCTTGATTGACAATCCATCAAGCCATGGTTTTTAGCCTCCTCATGAGTGGTCATAAGTATGAAAAAAAGAGGTACTAAGTTAGTAAAAATATGATATATGATGGTGTATAAAAATATGTCTGCTCAGAGTGTATAAAACTCATATATGCCTGTAACGAGATGAAAGGAATATAAGACACAATTTTATAAAAGGATCCAAGCTGAAGCTTTGTTGATTGAATGACAAATTTGGTTAGACAAATGAAGGGTGGAATCACAAAAGAGTGAAATGAATGGGAGATAGAGTATATGTAACAATCGAAGAACATAGAAACTATATCTGTGAGAGTGTTTATAAATTCTTCATAGAAACTATATCTGTGAGAGTGCTTATAAATTCCTTATAATAAGCAGCATGATGAAATTCTCTGTGTATATAAATCTTCAAAATTGTTAGAAACAATCGTAGAGGATTTTCACAAAGAAATCATGCAGATCTGCAAAGTCATGGTGATATCCGCATTCGATCTAAAATCGACGGTCAAGAAGCATCCCACACGAGATCCGGCAATTAAGGATCAGTTCCACAATAATCAAGATCAGGCAGCTTATATTACTCCCGCACTAGATCTGACAGTTAAGGATTAATTCCGACAGTTAGGCGGAAAATCCGAAGTTCTGAAAAAAGATCAAGATTAGACTGCTAAGATTAGTTCTGTTAAAATAAATCGACGGTGCGGAAGAAAAAATGCGAAAAAAGGGAATTACAGAAATAACATTTAAAGATTCTATGAACCTGCAATCCGCAACCCGCAATTCGGAAGATCAAAGGTCGGGAAAAACTCCGCAAAATATCGACGGTGCGGAAGAAAAATTGTGGAAAGAAGCTTGCGGAAAGTCGAGATACAATTTGAGGAAATGTTACATTTCCGCATCCCACATCCCGCAACCCGCAATCCAAAAGATCGATGGATAGGAAGACATCCACATAAGATCGACAATACGAAATCATTGAGGTAGAAAAGTGCAGTGTGGAAATTGGGAAATTGTTGAAAGTACAAAAAACTTGTTTCAAGAGTTGTTGTTCCGGTTTCCGCCACCTGAGGATCAACGGTTAGGAAAAACGCTCGAAGAAGATCAATGGTGGGGAATCATTGAGGCGGAAATTTGGTGCGAAACTGTGATTTTGAGGGGGGAATTTGTGTGCTAGATCAACGGACCGGAGAGTCAAAATTAGATCAACATCTTAGATTGATTATGGAGAAGGAGATTGCAGAAGCACCAGAAAACGTTAAGGTGAGCCACATAAATGAATTATGAGGTGTTGAATGAGTGAAAGGGTGTGAAAGAATGTTTTGGTTCGATATTTACATGTAGTAAAGATTTCATGCAATCCTTACAATTGATGCCCGCAAGTATGAAGATATTATATGCCATTATTGGAAGAGTATCTAATAGTTTTAATTTTAATAATTAAATGTTCATAAATAGAATTATGATAAGTGTGATTATCATATTTGATAGGGCATGTTTGTGAAAGGGTGTGTTTCCAGAACAATACATCTGTAGGAAACGTGAAGATACTTATACGCAGAAGTATGAGTGAGAGAAAGGGTCTCATTGTCCAGATCAGCAAATTAGAAACAAATATCAGTGGGTGTGACAGAGAATGGAGGGAAAAGAAATCTAGCATATTATAGAAAACATATTAGGGTGGCAGGGTGGCACTAGGGCAAGCAACAAGCCTGCAAGGGGTTGTTGGCTCTTTCCAACAGAAGCTGGTAAATGGGGTATAGGGGCATCATGTCAGTTGTATCTGACAAAATAGGGTGTCATAGAATCCTTTCAGTAGCAGCTGATAAACCAGGGGCTCGTAACCTCCTTCTAGTGGTAGCTGGTAAATAGGGTGTTGTAGCATCCTTTCAGTAGTAGTTGATAAGCTAGGGGGTCATAGCCTCCTTTCAGTAGTTGCTGGTAAATAGGGTATAATACCATCCTTATCTGTAGTAGTAGGTAAAACTAATTGTAAATAACAATTTTGCAGTAATAGGACGTATTGGTGGTTTACCCTATTAGGCTTCCATGTTAAAATTGTGTTATGTGTAATATTGTTGTTATGTGTTTTTAAGGATAGATTTAAAAAGTGGTTAAATCAGTAAAAAGATAACAATACTGATTCACCCCCCCTCTCAATATTGACCAATAAACCAACATGCCCAATCTCCCTGCTCACTTGCAACCATCAATCTGCACTTCCAGAATTAAGCTCTGCCTCTAAATTTGAATTTTTTTGGTTCGACAATGTCTGGTAATGGTCATGACAATAATCAGAAAACTCTACGTAGTGTAGGAACATGCATGGGAGAATGATCAAAAGTGTGTTGACTCCAAGGGATATGACATGATGGTGAAAATACAACTGACATAGCTTTCGACTATAAAAGAAAAGGACTACTAAAGCTGACATAATTGTCAGAATCCACATGCTTCAATAACAACATGAAGTGACTTTCCCCACCAACCTCACACATGAATTTAATGTTTGGGTTAAATAGTAAAAAATGAATAAATTGGCTAATTTAAAGCGCATGGCAGATTTGGATGAGTTCTAAGGTCGACACTTGGCAGCATATGATTTAGTTTCCACATGGCCCCCCCTTTCCTCTTCCCCTCTAGTGGAATCATATCCCATCTATTGCTCTTTACATAGCCATATTGGACCATTTTATTAATTTTCAAAATAATATTTACATACATCTCGAATTAGCATGAGAAGCCCACCATATAGTCCAAAAATAAAAATATATACATCATACATGCCTAGTAATTCACTAGTCGGGCCTTGGCCTTTGGCACCACACTAGGATTCCATACTAGCATATTTACATCATTTACATAATTTTGATGAAATACATTCCAAGTCAAAATTGGGGTATTACAGATAACAATGGAGTTATTATGAAATGTGATGGTAAGTGTGAGAATGTAAAACTCTAAATGGGGGAATATTTCCTAAAATGAAACAAGTTTTCCATTGAAATGACAGTTTGTGATGTAGTTCTAGAGTAGAATGGTTTCAAATATTGGGGCTTACTATAATGGTTTTGGGGAGTTATACATAGGCTCAATTAAGTAGGGGCATAAAGGTCTCCAAGTCGATTCATCATAAATCGTTGGCTCTCATCAAATGGAAAAGCTTCAAAAGAAGAATCTCTTGAGAATTATTTCTTAATTCAATTCCATACAAGTTATGGATATCTCCCCACGTAAAAATCATCACGATTTGCAATTAATTTTGACCAAACATCACTAGTTATTTAAAAGACTCCATAGTTTATCCCCTTGTGTGGAGAGTGAAATCATTGCATCCTACTAATTCTAGGTAGACAACCACCGAATGTGTTCCCTTGTCGCCATCATTTTATACAAAAAAAAAATGAAAATTGAATAGGATTTCAATATGAATTGTTGGAGGTTGGATTCATATGTACTAGTACTAGCCCTTACTACTCCCTTTTGGTCATGGTTTTGAAGAAAGAAGGCAATTTGGTACATGTGTTTAGACTTCCCCACTCTTAATAAGTTTATGATCAAAGATAAAATTCCCATTCCCGTCATTAACAACCTCTTGAATGAGCTTCATGAAGCATAGCTCTTCACTAAAACTGATCTACATTGTAGTTATCGCAAAATTCAAACGAAGGAAGTAGACAATCCTAAGGTTTCATTTTGCACACAATAATAAAATTATGAGTTTCTAGTGATGCCTTTTGTGCTTTGAAATGCCTCATCCACCTTTTAGAGCTCCGCAAACAATATTTTCAATCCCTTTTGTGCAACTTTGTGCTCAACTTCTTTTATGACATTTTGATTTACAACAAGATTTGGGAGGCACATGAGGCACATGTGTATCAAGCATTACAATTACTCTGGGATAACCATGTGTTCATCAGATGTTCCAACAATTCTTTTAGTGCTTTTGAAGTGGAATATTGGGTCACATTGTAGTGAGGACAAGTTGTGGGTTGGCACTAGGAAATAGAGACAGTGAAACATTGGCCACCCCCAAAGACCCAAAAAATCTTGTGTGGTTTCCTCAATCTTACTAATCACTACAATTTTTTTGCGTAGAGATATAGTAGAATTGTTGCCCCATTAACATAATATCTAAAAAATAATTCCTTTCTCGAATATGATACAACCAAGTAGGCCTTAAAGGAAGTTATGTGTGCTACCCTAGTCTTAGTTGTGTCAAACTTCACTAAGACTTTCATCTTGGAATGTGATGCCTCGAGAAAAAGGTATTAGGAAAGTGTTACTGCAAGAGCGGTTCCCATTTCCATTTACCAATAAATTATTATGTGATAGAAACTTGGCCAAGTTGACATGTGATAAAGAAACGATGGCCATCCTTCATGTAGTGGATACATGGTGCCTTTACCTAATTGGGAGGAATATGCAATTCAATATAGACCATTAGAGCTTGAGGTAACATTTAGAACATTTGTCTTCACTTGAGTAGTGCAAGTGGGTCACCAATATGATATGCCATGATTATGAGATCATCTACAAGAAAGGAAAAAATAATGTGGAAGGGCATGACAGATGTTGTGGCTAATGATTTATCATGGAAATATGAGGAGGAATTGTCCTTATTTGCCTTATCTTACCAGTTACATAGTGAATTGTTGAGGTTTTCTAAGAATGGTTGGATAATTCCAAGGTTTTTCAATTCTTCTAACAACTACATGAGCCCCCCAGCCCCCCTACCAACTATACTTGGCAATGCGACACCTTAAGATATAAAGAACATATTTTTTGGTGCAATACTTAACGTTAAAACCAAGGGAGTTAGCATATTTGCATTCCTCTCCTACTGTTATGGATTTTAGAAAACATATAAATGGGTTAAGTTCTCATTATTTTAGGATCACATTGATCAGAATATATATGCATTCAAAACTAATTATGACACATGTCAAAGGAGCAAGTGTGAAATAATGACAACCCTTGAGACATTGCAATATATATCGATTCCTACAACCATTTGGGCTAAAATTTCCATGGAATTTATAGGTAGGCTCCCTAAACAAGGTAACCAATTTGTTGTGGTGGTGGTTGTTGACCGCATTTCCAAACATGCCCGCTTTTGTGCCATCCAACACCCATTTAAGTCATCCATCACTGTACAAGTCTTAATGAATCATATTTGCAAATTACATGGCATGGATAATTCCATCATGACATATGGAGATTCTAACTTCACCAACAAATTATATCAAGAGTTGTTTAAACTACATGGCACCCAATTGAAACTGACCATGGCTTATCACCTCCAAACAATTTTTCAGACATAGGTGGTTAATAAGTTATTGGAGAATTATTTGAGATGTTTTACATTGGATTGATAAATTTAATGGGCTTGTGGATCCACCATGCATATTGGTGGTACATTACCACCCATCATGGTGGTACTAAAATGTCACCCTATAAATATTTTTATGGACCAAACCACCCATCTATCACCTTGTACTTACTAGGCAGATCCAAGTTTCAAGAAGTGGATATCAATATAGTTTATGTTCAATCTAACATTCTTTATACACTTAACGACAATTTGGTCTTGGATGAAAAGAGAATGAAGCAACATGCATATAAATAGTGCTTAGACCCCTACTCTAGAGAAGGGTTCAAGTGTGTCTACATCTCTTACATTATAAGAGGACATATCTCAAGGAAGAGAGCCATCAAAAGCTAACACCCAAATTGTATGGCACCTATCAAACACTCTAATGCATTGGATACGTTTCCTATAGATTGGGTCTCTTGGAGCTCTCCAAGGTTTTCCCAATATTTCGTATGTTCGCTTCTCGAACATGATGAAGAGGGTTCCTTCCATTTGGTTACAACCATATGTAGTACTAGCCAAAAGAGATCATTGACTACACTAACACGTTCTCTAGGAAGTCCTGATATAGTGGAAGGATATGTATCCCTAATATGCCACCTAAGAACCAACATAAATTTTATTGTAGTTTCCACACCTTTAGCCTTGAGAGAAAAAAAATTGAAGGGGGGGCATATTAGGGTCCTAGCCTAACCTCCCTACTTAGGAATTCTTATGAATTAACTAATTAATGTATAGGTATATCCTCTTTAAATAAGGCCCCTGTGTGTGGTTAATTAACGTAAAATGGTTATTCTTATGGAAAGATACTTGTTAGGTAGTTGGTACTCATTAATTTTGGGACTACCAATGGTTAGAGTTTGGGTAGTCAGAGACTAGTTAAAGAAGTAGGAAGTTATTTAATGAATTGTCAAGTTATTGTAATTATATTGGAGCTTTTCTCATTTAGAGACTGCCCCTTTGAAAAGGCTCGTGCATATTGCTCTCTTTTTGGATGATCAATATAAGGTTTAATATTTTGTAGATTCACTATTCTTATTCTCTCTCTTTTACTTTTTGTAGTTTATATTTCTTTTGATATTGCTATTAATTCTTTGTTTTGTTGTATAAATACAATACAGAGGCATATTCATGACACAATAGGGATAACATAGGAGGAACTAACCACATTAAAGATAAAGAAAAAGCCATCTTCCTTCGAGCTCAGCCTTTCAAAAACTTATGACCAAGTAAGAAACCATTACTTGAGATTAATTTTGATTCATGTTGGATTTACTATCTCTTTTATTAAGTGGATAGAATCTTGCTTGCACTTTGTCACCTTTTTTGTTCTAGTTAATGGTTCCTCGTCCTCTGTTTTCGATTCCATGTAAGGGTTCAAACAAGGGTGCTCACTTCCTCCCTATTTCTCATCTTAGTAGCCAAAGGGATAAGTTTCTACATCGAACACTTAGATAGATTCAGAGTCTAAAATGGATTCAAATTTCAGATAACTTAGTTTGACTCACCTTTATTTGTGTATGATGTAAATTTTTTTGGTGATGATACAACTAGAGATGCAAAATCTTAGCAATAAATGTATTTTGACAAGCCACATGGAAGATGGAAAGTTTTTAAATATGAGTTATCCTCTTTACAAAGCCACTCCATGACATGAGAACAATTATACTATTTTAGGTTCAATTATTAGTCTCGCGTTTGAAATACCAGGGTTTGAACTAAAATCAAATGAATATGACATAAAGGTTGGTTGTGGCTAGTTCACAAAATGCAAAAGATAATCAAACCATGGTGTAACATGCGGCTTCCTTCGAGAGGAAGGCTTACCCTAGAAAATTATGTTATTGAGGCCATCATTATAAACTAGATTTCATTAAATTATATTCCAAATTCAATGATCAACAAAATTATGAATCCATGTTTTCATTTTATGTGGGAAAGAAGACAAGAAAAATCCATCACCCTTTTCTCCTTGAAGAGACTAAGCACTCCGAAAAGTGTTAGATGATAGGGGATTTAAAAACCTTTCCTTTTTAGGAAGGCACTAGCAACCAAATGCTTATGAAGGTTGATAACTCCCAAGGGTTATTGGAAAATAGTGATGGAGGAGTGTTAGCCAGAAATACACACTTCCGAAAGACAAGAGTTGGTTCCCTAGATCTGAATGGTTCAGGTCTAGAACAAAAGACAAACACCAAATGCTAAACTTCCCCTAGATCTGGTTCATTACATGAATAAAATGCCATGATACTGCTCCCAAAGGTTGTCCTCACTATCCTCATAGAAGAACCTATAAAAGATGGAAAACAATCAGAGAAACATGATAGCATAAAATATAATGAACTAGATCTATGATCGTGACCAAGGAATCAAGCAATACATACACATGAAACAGTGAATATGGGAAAGAAACAACATTTTTTATTAGAAATGATTGGAGAGACTACAACCTGTATGCCTTGGTGTTGAGAGTTCCTTCCAATGGATCCTGCCTCTAACTTCACCTTGTCTCCAAAGACTCAAGAATGATTTTGACAAAGTTTGGGTATGCAACACAATTCTTCCTCCTTTTTCCCATGGGGGGTGAGTAAGTATTTAAAGGCATGGGAGGATAGGTATGGTTGAGGATCTCATGGGTGAGGTGGATATAAGATCCTAAAAGGGAGGATCTCGAGTTCCAGCTGGTCCTAAACCATAGGGATGAGGCTCCACAGAGCTCAATGCTGAGAAGCCTCTCGAAGCTTCTCTTTTTGCCTTGAAAACTCAAGCATCGCTCCTCCAATGAAGAAAACGGGTGGCGTTAAGGGGGTAATGCTTCTTGCACTAGGGATAGAAGCGGTGGCACCGCTCTTTGCTCACGTATCAGGAGCGATGCTAACTTGGGTAATGCTTTTTTTCAATGGGAGAGGAGCGTTACCAGCTCAAAACAGGGAAAAATTGCAAGGGGATAATTTGAACCTTCATTTCTCTAGGGAAAACTTTGAGGGATTGGAGCAATCAAGGGAATACCTATCTCATAACATGATGGTGATGAGATTTTGGTGTAACAGAATGCCCCCCAAAGTATGATGGATAGAGAGAAACGATAGGAAATATACTTTGAAAGAACAAGGTATATTCCCGAGGAAAAGGTCCAATGGTCAAAACTTCTCAAACATCACAAATTTTTTGCAACACATTTTGGTATATGTCCCAAATGACTCACAACATGGCTGCCGACAAATATAACGCAAATCCATGTGAGATACAAAAAATCCATGGCTACTAAAATATAGCGTAGATCCATGCGAAGAAGACTCAAATTTGGACATAGCTACTAGACATACAATGTAGATCTATGTCATACAAACGCAAATATGAGCACAACCATAGACATACAATGTGGATCCATGCTAGGACTCATACAAATACTCCATCGCAACTTGGGAAAGCAAATGAGTGCTTAATATATACCCAGGGTCTTCGTCTCGTCTTCCACAAAGTACGATTCTATCCATGTGATTACAATGATTTGATGTCGAACATGGTAGAAATCACTTGATTACTGGTCAATGATGTGAATCATTAACAAGTGAGAGGGAGATCACCATTGATGTAAATGATTCCCAAGGTACACCAATACAATATACTGAATGTGAATAGATTATTTGATGTCGAACACTCAGTTGAATCTTTCGATCAAAGGTCAATGATGTGAACCCATGTCGAGAGCGAGAGAATCTGTCATTAAGGCATATAGACCTCAAGGTACTAAAAATTTTTCTAAGACTAATTCCTGGATGGTGAGTTGATGTCGATAGGAATAGTCTCGTTGAAGGAGGGCCATGATGAATCCCACATCGACAACACGAAACTTGGAACAAAGTTCAAAAATTTTGAGTATGATGTAACCATAGGACTGACTCAAAAGTACTGACACAAAAAGTTGTTTTGACTGTAGATGTAAACTCTGAAAATAGTTTCCCTTTTGAACATAAGGCGGCACGACCGAAGACTTGGCAACATTGAATTAATGAGGTGGAACACAATGCGACAATGGAAAATGTATTCTTTGAAAGACTCAAAGGAGTGGCATGACTCTTGAAAGTGGATCGACTCAAAGAAAAGCTGAATACCCAATTGACTGAATGAAATGCAGACAAGTGTCATGTTCAAAGGTGACTAACAACTGCCATTATTGCAAAATGTTTTCCCTTCTCTTTATTTCCTCATCGTTATTGATAAGTGCCTCTTTGCTTTTTAACGAGCTGGAAGAAGGTAACAAATGCTCGATATAGCTCGTCCTTCAGACAAGTCCAAACTCATATGTTTTATGAACATGAGAAAGGATGGGTTCGTTACCAAAAAGGGGTCTTTCAATGTTTAATTTAACGAGTCCAATAAAAGAAAACTCGGTGTAGTTCATGTTTAGAGAATCTAAACAAACTAAAGAAGACTCTGAATGGTCCTTTTTTGTATGATTTAGTCCCTAGGCCCTGAAAAAAGTATAACACAATACCTTAGAGAACTCTTCCAGTCATGATTGGATGGAGTGTACCTTTTTCGTAAGTAGTGCCCCCTAGTCCAAAAAAGGGGTAAACTATCCCCAGGAAGACGACTCTTCAAGTCCTTTTACGAGCGTGAAGAAGAAAAGTTCACTCGATGATCTTTTCACATTTTAAGAGTCTGAAAAGAGCTTAAAGAGGACTCTATTAACCTTTTTCATGTTTGAATCAAGAGCACAAAAAAGTAATAAACTAAGCTCAAACCGCTTTTCATGTTTTAACCAAAGCACAAAAAATGAAAAGTAATCTCAACACCATCTTACTGTTTTTAACGAGCTCGAAGATTAGTTGGAAGAATGCTCAGGGCATCTGATTCACTTTTTAACGAGCTTGACACAGAAAAAGAACTATGCTCACAAACCTGCTCTTACCCAACATGATATCTATAGGTTGGTAGGTTTCTCCCTTTACATAAAATCTAGTGGATTAAATCCAGTATGATGTCAAGAGGTTGGATCCATGCCCCCCATTTTACCTGTGATGGGAAGAAGATAACTAGAAGAAGGGGAAGGAATCACAAGAACATGCAACACATTCAGGGTAGTTTGATGACTAGGAGTAATGCGATGGTCAGGTGTAACAAAGGAAAGCTTATCAATGGTCACAATATTCCCATCATGAGGAAAATGCATCACTCTGAAGAGTGTATGCACTACAGCATTCATGGTGTAAACATAATCATGTCTAAGGAGTAGATTGAAATATAAAGGACCTTGGACCACCATAACATCAATATAGGCAGTTTTACCTCCTAAAGTAGTGGGAAAATGAGGAAGGATCCCTAAAGGTGCAGTAAGCCTACAATTAAAATCCAGTATCTAATCGATGGCTGGCACAAGATGAGGATAACCTAAAGCTTTCCAAGCAATTGAGGATAGAATGCTAACAGAAGCCCCTTCGCCAATAATAGTGCAAAGCATCCGCCTAGCAGTAACATTCACAACTATTTGGAAAGGAACACTCGAATGAAGATGAGACTCTGTTAGGTTACTCCAGACAAAGGAAATAACCTCAGTACTTGGAGAGGATTCTGTTGAAAGAGACAAAATTTCCTCTTGTCGAGAACAATCAGAACGAAGCATAAAAACTTCAACAGGTTTTGGTTCATTCTCTACTGGAAGAGAATAACAAGATGAATATTTGGTCAAAGCGACTACTTATGTCTTAACACTCTCGGATGAAAGAGTGGGATCGACTAGAGATGACATCGACTCGACCACTTGGACTTCACTCTTCAAAAGAAGAGTGGGATTAACCACATATGAATCTGAATTGACCACTTGGAACTCACTCTTGGAAGAAAGAGTGGGATCGACCATGGATAAAACCAAATCAACCACTTGGTCAACCAGTGGGGGTTCAAGAGACAACTTACGATAACCTGTTGGAAGCCGTTGAAGAGAAATAGTAATATCTTCCAACAACTTAGAAGATTCATCCATGAGAGGACAAAGGTAAGTAAGGTGCATGTCCTTACAAAGCAAGCAAGGATTTCTGACTTTACCCTTTTGACTCTAAACCACAAAGTCACAGGTTGAGGGCGGATCATTAGTATGATGACCAAAGGCTGATGACATCGACTATCAAGAAACCTTAGATCATTCTTTTAAAACCAAGGCCAAACCATGACAATCTTTCAGAAGGTGATCACCGTTGCAAAGCCTGCAAGGGAATTTGGACTTACGCGGTATTTGGGTGTGCAGATCAACACTCTCCGCACTGGGAGGAGTAATTGGTCGAGACTTGGTTTTTTGTTTGTTTTTCTTATTCTTGATCTTCCTTTTCTTCTTCTTCTTATCCACCTGACTACTAGTACTACAAATTTCAAGAGGCGAAGAGGGAGAAATGGGAGAAGACACATTTGGTGAAGAAGGAGAGGGATCAACATGAGGTTGATGCTCTTATGATGAAGGATTGGGATCAGAAGCAACTGGTGTACATGGGATAACTGGACTGGAAAATAACCAAATAGGTAATCCAATAGTCAATCCAGGAAGGATCAACATAGCCATGAGAAGAGGACCAACATCCCCATATGGAGGGAACACAAAAGACATGCTTGGTGAAGGAGTCTCTTGGTTGGTAGTCCTGGAAGGCGAAGCCATAACTATGTAATAAAACTATCTCTCTCTTCTAAAAAATCCTAACTGTATAGACAACAAGCACTACTAAAACTAAAGAAGCAAGCAAAATATGTGAGAGGAGTGGATCAAAGGTCTGGAACCTCATAGGATTATCAAGGCTTCAAAACTAGTGTGATGCCAAGATGGCCAAAGGGTTAACTCGGATGGTCTCAGGATTCCTAAAAGTGTCTCCCAATATATGTAAGGTACATGGTAGCTCCACTCCGTAGTAGTGTTGTCTAATGCACAACCGTTCGAAAGGGGCCTTCCAATATACAATTGAGTATGTGAATCACCTTTCGATATACCTCAAGGGTACATGAAAGGTCGTTCGATATACCAGCGGTATGTGGAAGAACCACATGATCCACGAGATGCAGTGCAGGCAATAAACGACAACTCCTATGCTTAAATACATTGGAACACATCTCTAACCTATCACACCTTGCTACAAATTTTAACTTAAGTCTAACGCTTAATTTTATCTTGAACGGTTAGGTGGATGCATGAGGTGAGGACATAAAAAGTAAAACCATGCAGTATGATTGTGCAAAATTTCACTTTCACTTTAAAGGTATGCCCTACTTAAGGAAGGGAGAGAGAGGTTCAATTTCTTTGAAACATAGAATAAATCCTATACAACAATAAAACAAACTGCTTATATGGTCCGTTCCTAACTGAAACAAACAAATCTTGTTTTTTGAACTGAACAAGAAGTGAGATCTTTAATAAAAAGCAAGAAAAGTAATTACAACTTTTATACAAAAGTGTTCATATTTCTTAAACTAAAGCAAGAATGAACTAATATCAACATTCTACAATAACTTTAATATGGATTCTGTCACAATTTTTGAAAAAAGGAAAAACCATACAACAATCATGTATAATAAAAGAAGAACACTGAAATGAATCTTTCCTTGTTCTGTTAAAGAAAATAGATCAGAGATCTAACGAAACCAAGTTCATTCAAGGCCAACTATGAAGCTTTAAAAGACCAACATCAATCAAAATTCTTGAGAATAACCATGGATTCATACACGTTCCCTAGGGAGTCCGAGGGGGTGCACCCCCAGCTTGAGGGTCTTTGGGGGTTCAGGGGCGTGAGCCCCTAAGAAAAAAATTTGGCTCTTTTTTTTTATTGAATTTTCTATTCAAAAATAAATTGTAGATTTCAAACAACAACTGTAACTATCTGAAGCATGCATCTCAAATACTAATACAAGCATTTAAGAATAAAAAAACCAAAGAGGGCTAAGAGGAATACCTGGCACCGCTTCTACAGGTGTTGAACAGGGCGTTACCAGCCTAAGCACCACTTCTTGCACACAGAAACAGAGCAGTGGCACCGCCTCTGCAGGTTCACACCAGAGCGTTATTAGGGTCCAACATAGCTTCTTTCACACATAAATAGAGCAGTGGCACCACGTTTCTCTAATAGGGAAAAGGCGGTGACAGCTCCAGACCCACGTCGATAACACAACCCAGGAGAGGTGCCTCAGATGATGATTTGAAAAATAAAAAAGCAACAGAAAAGTAAGTTACAGTACAAAGAATGAACCCAAACAATAACCAAAAAAACCAGTGAACCAAAAATATGAATATCCAAAGGCAGACAGAGGCAAAACAATCAAGTTCAAAACAGATCTACAGATCTATGAATGGAAAAAGTAGATCTACAAATTGAAAATGAAGGGGGAGGTTTCAACTTACCAATGATCCAGAATTCGAAGTATTCCCCAGCGGAGTTGCCACTTTTGTTATCCGAAAATACACACCTCCTATGGACAAGAGTCGATTCCCTAGATATGAATGGTTCAGGTCTAGAACAAAACACAAACACCAAATGCTAAACTTCCCGTACATCTGGTTCATTACACGAATAAAATGCCATGATACTTCTCCCAAAGGTTGTCCTTGCTATCCTCACAGAAGAACCTGTAAAATATGGAAAACAACAAGAGAAACATGAGAGCATACAATATAATCAACTAGATCTATGCTCGTGACCAAGGAATCAAGCAATACATACACATGAAACAGTAAATATGGGAAAGAAAAGACATTTTTTATTAGAAATGATTGGAGAGACTACAACCTTTATGCCTTGGTGTTGAGAGTTCCTTCCAATGGATCCTTGCCTCTAACTTCACCTTGTCTCCAAAGACTCAAGAATGATTTTGATAGAGTTTGGGTATGCAACACAATTCTTCCTCCTTTTTCCCATGGGGGGTGAGCCAGTATTTAAAGGCATGGGAGGATAGGTATGGTTGAGGATCTCATGGGTGGGGTGGAGATAAGTTCCTGAAAGGGAGAATCTCAAATTCCAGCTGGTCTAAACCATAGGGATGAGGCTCCACAGAGGTCAGCTTCGAGAAGCCTCCTAAAGCTTGTCTTTTTGCCTTGAAAACTTGAGCATCGCTCCTGCAATGAAGAAAACAAGCGGGGTTAAGGGGGTAACGCTTCTTGCAGTAGAGCTAGAAGCGGTGGCACTTCTCTTTACTCATGTATCAAAAGCGATGCTGAGTTGGGTAATGCTTTTTGTCAATGGGAGAGGAGCGTTACCAGCTCAACACAGGGAAAAATCGCAAGGGGATAATTTGAACCTTCATTTCTCTAAGGAAAACTTTGAGGGATTGGAGGAGTCAAGGGAATACCTATCTCATAAAATGATGGTGACGAGATTTCAGTGTAACAAGGACAAACACATTAAATTTTTGTATATGGAAGCTTGTATTAGGAACCCAATAAAAAAATTCACCAGTGGGTTAATCTTCTTGAAAGTGTTGTTGTTGGCATACCCTCTAGTAGGTGGTTTTCTAGGGTGTAGGATCAATGGGTAGAAAGGGAGGTCAAGGTCGGATCCTTGGTTAGGGGTAAAGGAATTTTATAAAGTATATAATTATCTCAAGTGGGATTTATTCCATAGAGGACTATTTACCTTGGTTGATGTTTATGATCAAGGGGCATAAAGTATCCATTCATTAGGATGGAAAAGTGCCCAACTATTAAAATTGGATGACATATTGTTGAATAATGGAATATTTTCAGGCATGCACTTGTAATTACCTCCTTAAGATTGTTGGAGAATGAAGATGAACTAATTTGGACTATAAGCCTTGTCATAGGTTATTAAACAATTATGATGGGCCACATAATTGTTACGTCCCCATACCCCATAATGCGGATTATTAAAAAAAAATCCTCAAGAACACTTATTCTCCTTTCAAACTCAGGGCATGGACGTTAAAATACTCTTCCACCTTAATTCTCCGGCTTAAGAACCATTGTACATCACCGTAACAGATGTTCCGCCATTAGCAGATCCATTATATGCCCATAAAATCTTCTTCCGCACTAAACATGTTCCTTCCACATTCCGCATTCTGCACTTCCACTTTCGACCTCGAAAGTCGAAAATCGAAAACATAAAGTTTGACGGAAATACTCAAACTCTCTTCCGCCTTCTACCTCTCACACTTTCGCTTTTTGCCTTCCACCCTCGGAAATTGGAAATCAGAAACATAATGTGCGATGGAGATACTTAACGGCTTTTCACCTTCTGCCTCCCGCACTTCCGCTTTCCACCTTCCACCTCTTGCACTTCCACTTTCCGCCTTCTGCCCTCGAAAATCAGAAATCAGAAAAACAACACACAACGGTAATACTTCATCCACTTTTCGCCTTCTGACTTCTGCCTTCCGCCTACGCTATGGAACTCAGAATCTGGGAAAAAAACAAATAGCGGAAATACTTCATCCACTTCCTGTGTTCCAACCTCCGCCTTCTGTCTTTGCCGCGGAACTCAAAAATCGAGAAAATAACTTTCGACCTTAACCTTCCCTGCACTTCTGCCTTCCACTTTCCGCCTTTCCGACCTTGAAACTCAGAAATCAAAAAGTTATATTTTTGCCTTAGAATTCTTCTACGCTTTCGACTTCCGCCTTTCGATCTGGGACTTCAAAAATCAGAAAGCACACATTCTACCTTGTTTTAAACTGGCTTTTCCCCCTCCCGTCTTTCCCCTTCTGCGGGCGAATCCCAGGGTGCGAAAACATAACAATTCTGCCCCGTTAAAATTTTCCTCTCCCAATTTCTACCCCCCGCATTCCACAGACGGATTCCAAGGGGTGGAAACTCAACAATTGTTATCTTAGCTGCACTCTTGTCCCTGTAACAAGATTCTAGCCTCCATGAAATTAGGAAAATACATTGCAAAGACACAAGGAATGTACATAAGTAAAATGCAGGAAACCTAACAGAAGTAAACTTCTACTTAACCATCAATAAGCATTCAACTTGAACATAGTGATTCATAGATAAATACATGGCATAAACAAGCATAACAGAGATACTTATGCAACAATGAATCCTACTCATTCATAGCAAGCATTCTTCCTTATCAATTCATCATATTCATTCATAAACAACTTCAATGCACAAAAAAGAATGACAGAGAATACTTATCTTAATGATGGAGTTGTCCTGCAACTAGCTAGGTGACTGCAACGTTCCACCCAACCATAGGCCAATGTGTTCATTAATCTCTCAACACAATGCCACCCCCGAGATGGGAATGATTTCCATAATGAACTAGGGAACAACATGCTTACACACACGCAACACACATCAAAACCCAGTCAAACCAACTTACAGTAGGGTTTCTCGGACTGTCCAAGGAAACAATCCAAATAACAGAGTGGCTTCTTGGGCTTACTTAGCCAAGACAACACTCATAGTCAAGCCAACACACATTCGGGTTTCACATACTGTCCAACCAAGGATCACACATGGTCAAAACACAACAAGACATAGTCAAATCACAACACACATAGTCAAGTCAACACACAGTTGGGTTTCACTGACTGTCCATCCATCCAAGATACATTTGGGTTTCACAGGATACTAAGGAAACAAGCCAAATAACAGATGTGATTCTTGGTCTTACTCAGCCAAATCTAGGCCTCTTCCACTCCTTGGTATTCAAACCAAAACAGGAATGCACTTCACGACAATCCACAAGAAAACACAGCCACACAGGATTCTCTCTGTAGCACAGAGAAAATCATTGTGGAACCACACTTCCATGACTCAGGAGAGTGAAATAAACCGTTTTGAACAATATAACACTGCACAACAACACTCCCAAACCATGGAGGACTACACTCTCATAAAATTGAGTGATCTCCACTGCCCATTCACTCAGCAAACATAACATAATTGTTCTTCCATGACTCAGGGTAGTGAACCAACAACCCTTGCCTGAACAACTGATTGGAATGAACCCAATAAAAAACAGAACGAACAGAATGATCGAAGGGAATAATAGAAAAATAGCATAACTTTGCAAGTCGACTCAACAAACTGTGCAAATGAACTGAATGGTCGGGAATAATGAACAACCACGGCACTCAGGAACAACAAAACCTTCTTGCATCTGGAATAAAGGACGAAGTGGCACACATCACATGCTTCCTTGTTGCAAAAGCAAGAATGCAGCTTCCCAGACTGCAAACTTGCAGGCTTGCTTAATCAAGCAATAAAACTGCCATGCCTTGCTCTGCCCAAGGCATTAACTGCCTCATCCAACTTTTGGAATAAATTAATGATTGAGGACAGAGGACAAAAGGTAGTTGAGGATTTCATGGGTTTCCCCATTGACATTTGGTCACACCCTATTGGCTCAGGGGGGTTGACTAACTCCCCACCCTATCCCTTGTGGAATCATTCCCCCATCTCTTTCATGTTTGCAGTCCCATAGCTAGCTATGGTATTTGATTAATTTGTACATCTCCATGATATATCAAAATATACAGTGTTTGACTCAACACCAAAACCATAGGTATCAGCCTTGATCACCTATCCACAAAACATCAATCAATGGTAAGGCCTTGGCCTTGAGCTCCATGCCATGATCTCAATCACAATACATACATCATGTACAATATTAATACCATGGGGTCAAGACTGGGGTATTACATTCCCCTCCCCCTTACAATAACACTGTCCTCAGTGCTTTACGAAATCAAACAAAAATGTTCCTGGGCACTATCCTCAGTGCTTTGTCCAATGGCATGATCTAGAACTCTTCCAAGTCCTTGATTGTATGCATCATCCTATACCACCAGTCTCTTTCTAGTCTTGGAGAATCCTTCTCCTCATCTTGGAACATTTCCAATGTCTTTGGCAGCCAGTAATACCTATGCTCAAGCCCCAAACAATGAGTCAATTCTCATGTCAGATTCACAAGGTTTTTCAAAAGTCATGGATGAATCACATGCACATGTATATTGACATAAAATCAACAAGTGATTCAAATACTTATCTGCATAAGTATCTTCTTTTGGCTCCACAGGTATCCAACTTGGCTTTATACAACCATGGCACCCAAAAAACCTGCCCCACCCCACGCAAGGATGGTACCTCTTCTCTGCTATACATTCCTTCGAGCGTACCCACCCTTCCTGTGCTCTCTAGGGTGTGCATTAAAAGGTAGCCAAGTTTTTGCAAGCCTTATATCACCTGTGAAAATATTTCTCAACCGAGACCTAGCAACCCTGCTCTAGAGCCTAACATCTCCTCTAGGTGCTCCCCAAGCGCAGGTGCTTCCTTTCTAGACAACAAAATGAATTAACTCACATGTCAGATCCATTCCTATAGGATGCAATCTTTAACAACATTTTCAAAATCATGGTTGCATCATATGCATATGTGTATTTACATAAATAAACAAAAATTTACTAAGTAAATCAAATACTTATCTGTATAGCATCTCTCAACCGATAGCACCACCTCCAAGTGCTCACTAATGCTCAAGCGCTTCCTTTCTAGACACCATAATACCTAGGGGTTATTCTCTTCAGGAATCCCCCACTCTCCTGACAATCCCCTTACGGCGTGAATGGGTGTGGAAAGAAGTCTAACTGGATGTCTTATACCCTGGGCGTACCCAGTGATGCATACCGGTGCCTATTTGGTTGGGGGGAGAATCCATGTACCCAAGTACATCCTTCCAGAGGAGCCATCTATCCCAAACACATCCTTCCAAGAAGCTATGTACCCCAAGTATACCCTTCCGAGAACCATGTAACCCAAGCACATCCTTTCGAGGAGCTATGTATCCCAAACACATCCATTTGAGAAGCTATGTAGCCCAAGGGAGTACTTTCATCATCTCACCTATGTTACAAACAAGCATGCAGTTCACATGAGATGTCATCATAAAAATTTCAATCATAGATTTTCAAATCTATTTCATGCATACATGATTTTCCAAATATCAAACAATCAATAACATTGATAATTAAATAAAAATCTGAATTCACAATTATGCTTCCCACAAAAAAAAAAAAAAACAGATTTTCGCAACCATGAGGCCATCCTCATAATGTTTGGCTTTTGCAAGTGGGAGTATTTATCCCCTACCTACACATACTTCCCGAAACCTGGACATTCACATACAACATGTCATCTTGACACCATTTTAGATCAGTCAAACAGTCAGTAGCATTCAATCAGGAAAATTTGACATCCAAAATTTAAAATCTATTATGTTCAGAGGTTAGATTTCAGTTATGAGATCTTTCTCATAGCACATGGAAACTTCCTACCTTGGTTTCTTTGGGTATAACCATACTACCCTGTTCAAGTCATTCTACCTGCAGAATATCCTTCAATGAACTTCCTGCAGTACCCTGAAAGTCCCACAAAAGATCTTACATCTGTCATCTTTCTTAGAGTGGGCCAATTCATAATGGCCTCAATCTTCTAAGGGTCTACATATATACCCCCCTTTGAGGTAAGGTGACCCAAATGATGAATCATATCTTTATAGAAGTCACATTTTCTCAACTTTGCATACAACTTATGCTCCCTGAGCAATTTCAAAATCAACTCAACTGTTCCACATGTTCTTCCTCATTCTTTGAATAAGTAAGAATATCATCAAGGAAAACAAGAACAAACTTGTCCAAGTACTTGCTGAAGACACTATTCATAAGGCACACAAATGTAGTTGGTGCCTCCGTGAGACCAAATGGTACCAGTCCAACCTCATAAGGTCCATACCTTGTTCTGAAGGTTGCCTTAGGAATATCTTCATCTTTGATCCTTACCTAATGGTAACCAGACCTCAAGTCAACATTGGAAAATACCTTTTCTCCCCTCATTTGATCAAAGAGGTCATCAATCCTAGGAAAAGGGTATTTATTCTTCATAATGACCTTGTTCAGTTGTCTGTAATCAATACACAACCTAAGTGTACCATCTTTGTTTTTCACAAACAGAACTAGTGCTCCCCAAGGAGACACACTCAACCTGATATACTTCTTCTCCAACAACTCTTGCAGCTGCATCTTCAGCTCTAGCATTTCTGGTGTACTCATCCTATAGGTTGTCTTAGACACTGGTGCTACTCCTAGCACAAGTTCAATTGTGAAATCAATGTCCTTCTTTGGAGGAATCCTTGGAATTTCCTCAGGAAAAACATCCTTGAATTCCTGCAACACATGAAAGTCCTCCAAGCTAGGAGTTTCATTCTCTACTGCCTCCAACACATGGTTGCATACACTCCGCGACCTTTCCTACATAACTTCTTCAGATACATGGTTGAAATATGCCTAACAAAAATCACCTTTGGGATGCCTCTTACAACCCTTAAGTTGCCTTCTTCATCCAAACACTCAAAAGTCTTGTTATAACAGTCAAGCTTGACTCTGTGTGCTTCCAACCAATCCATTCCAATGAGAACATCATAGGAACCAAGTGGTTGAACATTCAGATCTACACAAGTGACTAGCCTATTCATAACCAATGGACATTTTTCTACCACTTCACTGACCTTTCTCTTAGTTCCAGTGGCTAGCTGAACTAACCATGATTTGCTATGCTTTAACTTCTTAAAAGAACAAATCTCAACTACTCTAGGAGTAATATAACTGTAAGTAGAGCCACAGTCAATCAAAACAGAAATAGATTTCTCAACAATCTTACCTGCAACCTCAACCACAGTTGACTGATGATATGCCTGGTGGTCCTCTAGTGCTGCATAGATCCTAGTGACCTTCCTTGCCACTTGTCCCACTATTTCTTCTTCTTGAATGTTATGAGCTTGCCTCACATACCCATCCTCAAGTGTGTGATTCCTACGCATGTGGGGTCCTCCACATTTCCAACATTGAAGTGGTTCTATAATATCCTTTGGATCTCTTGGCTTTTCCCCCATCACTCCGGTTGGCTTAGTCATAGCTTGTGATGTTTGCTTTTGTTGATTCCTAAACTTAGAAGGTTTGAAACCTTTCTTCCTTTCATCAGACTTCTCATTCCTCTTATCCTTCCAGGCCTTATGGTAATCAAGCTTACCTTTGTTCTAATCATACCAATACTTATCCTTCTTGATAGCCTCTTCTAGAGTTCTAGGCCCATCAAATTCAATTCTGTCTTTGTAAGATTGAGGCACTCTGCTCAGAAAACGTTCGATTTTGACTTTGTCATATCTGGTGTACATAACATACCTTAACAACTCCAACAACTTATTTGCATACTCTTCCATGGTATGTTATCCCAATCTTAACTCATGGAATTCTTTGATCTTGTCATCATAGTACCTATCAGAGAGATACTTTTGCCTGAAAAACTTTTGGAACTGCTTCCACACAATCTTCCTTTCCCTGATCTTCTTCGCTTGCCTGAAGTGCTACCACCATATGGATGCTCTTCCCTTCAAATTGAACATGGCTACCCTAGCCTTCATATTTCCAAAATAGTCATGGACTTGGAAATATTTTCTCATCCCAAGAATCCAAGCTTCAACTTCATGACCAATCTTTATCTCACCATTAAAGATAAACGGTCTTGGCTTCTTAAACTCATCACGTGAGCTATTTCTGTAGTGCCTCTTTTTCTTATGGCATTGCTTTTACTTCCTTCCAGATTTACTGGCCGATGCTCAGAGTTCATCTGCCTCTAGATGTCTGTCAAACTCTGCAACATGGCTGCATTCAGCTGATTCTGTTCTTCCCAAGCCTTAACCAGCCTTTCATCATCTTCCTTGTAACTTTGCATCTCCACCCTTAAGCTTCTCATGGTGGCTACAATATCTGGCGGAGTCTCTTGAAACCTTCTACCATTAGACTCTGTATCAGCATTTCCAACTCTGACATTTTCTCCCATAGCATATTCCCCATGCTCATAGGGATTTTGTGCATCATCATACATGTCATACGTTCTCATGGCTGACCCAAAACCATCTTTCCAACTACACTATAACTCTACAAAATGTGTTATTAAACAATATTCGTTAGCTATATAAAAATTTCAGAATTAGAAAACCATTTACTTATTGTCACCAACAGCTCTGTTAACTGTTCAACTTGGCCCATTTAGGCCCTAGTGCTACAACCAACAGCTCTGATACCACATTGTAGTGTACTACAATGTTGGTATCAGAGGGTACTCTTATATCTTTTAATTACTCATTTTGGCCCAACCAGGCCCAATACTGCAACCCGCAGCTCTGATACCACACTACCATGTCTCCATACCCCATAATGCGGATTATTAAAAATTTTGCCTCAAGAACACTTGTTCTCCTTTCAAACTCAGGGCATGGACGTTAACACACTCTTCCACCTTCATTCTATGGTTTGAGAACCCCTATACATCACCGTAACATTCGTTCTGCCATTAACAGATCTATTCTGTGCACAAAAAACCTTCTTCCACACTGAACATGTTCCTTCTGCATTCCGCCTTCCGCACTTACGCTTTCCACCCTTTCGACCTCGGAAGTCAGAAATCAAAAACATAAAGTTCAACGGAAATACTTAAACTCTCTTCCACCTTCCACCTCCCGCACTTCCGCTTTCTGCCTTCTGCCCTCGGAAATCAGAAATTGAAAAAATAATGTGTGATGGAGATACTTAACGGCTCTTCCACCTTCCACCTCCCACACTTCCTCTTTCTGCCTTTCACCCTCAGAAATCGAAAAACAACAAATGACGAAAATACTTCATCCACTTTCTGCCTTTCGACTTCCACTTTCCGCCTCCGTTGCAGAACTCAAAAATTGGGAACACAACAAACGACATAAATACTTCATTCGCTTTCTGCATTCTGACCTTTGCCTTCTGCCTCCACTGCAGAACTCGAAAATCAGGAAAACAACTTTCAACCTTAAGCTTCCATGCACTTTCAGCTTCCGCTTTCCGCCTTTTAGACCTCGGAACTCATAAATCAGAAAGTTATCTTTTTTCCTTAGAATTCTTCTGTGCTTCTGACTTTCACCTTTCGACCTCGGACTTCGAAAATCGGAAAGCACACATTCTTCCTTATTTTCAACTGCCCTTTCCACCTCCCATCTTCTGCCTTCTGCAAGCGGATCTCGAGGTGCGGAAACATAACAATTCTGCCCCATTCAACTTTTCCTCTCCCGATTTCCGCCTCCCACCTTCCGCAGGCGGATTCCAAGGGGAGACAACTCAACAATTCTTACTAGCTTATCTGCACTCTTGGTCCTGTAACAGGACTCTAGCCTCCATGAACTTGGGCAAATGCATTGCAAAGACACAAGGCATGTACAGAAGTAAAATGCAGGCAACCTAACAGAACTAAACTTCTACTTAACCATCAATAAGCATTCAACATGAACATAGTGATTCATAGACTAATACATGGCATAAACAAGCATAACATAGATACTTATGCAACAGTGAATCCTACTCATTCATAGCAAGCATTCTTCCTGATCAATTCATCATATTCATTCATAAACAACTTCAATGCATAAACAATAATGACAGAGAATACTTATCTTGATGATGGAGTTGTCCTGCAACTAGCTAGGTGACTACAACGTTCCACCCAACCATACGCCAATGTGTTCATTAATCTCTCAACACACTGCCACCCACAAGCTGGGCATGATTTCCATAAGGAACTAGGGAACAACATGCTTACACACATCCAACACACATCAAAACCCATTCAAACCAACTTATAGTTGGGTTTCTCAGACTGTCCAAGGCAACAAACCAAATAACAGATGGGCTTCTTAGGCTTACTCAGCCAAGCCAACACATAGTTGGGTTTCACTGACTGTCCAGCCAGCCAATATACATTTGGGTTTCACAAGCTACTAAGGCAACAAGCCAAATAACAGATGGGCTTCTTGGGCTTACTCGGCCAATTATGGGCCTATTCCACTCCTTGGTCTTCAAACCAAAACATGGATGCACATGACAACAATCCACAAGAAAAGACAACCACATAGGCTTTAATCTATAGCACAGAGAAAATCACTGCGAAACCACACTTTCGTGACTCGAGAGAGTGAAACAAACCATTCTGAACAACGAACCACTACACAACAACACTCCCAGACCATGGAGGACTACACTCTCATAAAACCGAGTGATCTCCACTGCCCATTCACTCAGAAAACACAACAAAATCATTCTTCCATGACTCGGGTTAGTGAACCAACAACCTATGCACGAATAACTGATCAGAATGAACCTAACAAACAACAGAATGAACCGAATGATCGGAGGGAACAACACAGAACAGGACACGACTATGCAAGTCAGCTCAACGAACTGCGCAAATGAACTGAATGGTCGGGAATAATGAACAACCACGATGCTCAAGAACAACAAAACCTTCTTGTGTCTGGGATAAAGGATGAACTAGCACGCATCATGTGATTCCTTACTACAGAAGCAAGAATGCGGCTTCCCAGACTGCAGACTTGTAGGCTTGCTCAGTCAAGCAATCAAACTGCCATGCCTTTCTTTGCCCAAGGAATTAACTACCTCATCCAACTTCTGGAAGAAATTAATGATTGAGGACAGAGGACAAAAGGTAGCTGAGGGTTTCATGGATTCCCCCATTGACATCTGGTCACACATTGTTGGCTCAGGGGGTTTGACTAACTCCCCACTCTATCCCTTGTGGAATCATTCCCCCATCTCTTTCAAGTTTTCCGTCCCATAGCTAGATGTGGTATTTTATTAATTTGTACATCTCCACGATATATAAAAATATACAATGTCTGACTTAGCACCAAAACCATAGGTATCAGCCTTGATCAAATATCCACAAAAAAACAATCAATGACAGGGCCTTGGCCTTGAGCTCCATGCCATGATCTCAATCACAATATATACATCATGTACAATCTTAATACCATGGGGTTAAGATTGGGGTATTACAATAATGGTATCTACCCCTAAAGTAACCAAGGAGAGAAGGTAGTGGTGGGAGGAGGTGTGGAAGATAAAAGCTTTACTAAAAATAATAAATTTATGTGGCTTTTGTTATTCAATCCAGTATTGACTTGGAACGAGCTACATATAAGAACCTGGAAAGGGCATAATGTTTGTATGATATGAAATGAAAATGGAGAAAGTGTTCAACACCTATTCCATTCCTATCATTTCTTTGATGTAGTGTGGGATGCAACAAATATCATCGTAGGGGGTAAGGGGACCTCACAAGGAAAATTTGGGGAAAACACATTAAAGAGATGAAGGGGGGACAAAGAGGTGGTAGAGCATCCAACACTTCCAATAGTTGTCCTCTGGAATATATGGCTAGCAAGGAACAATCTATCTTCTCTGGTGAGAAATTGACCCCATTTAAAGATCTATGTAGGATGAGATACATATACAACGGTCTCCCAAAAGTATGCATCAAAAGGAACAAATGACAGTCAGGGGAAGTAAATATTGACATAATTTTTTTTGGGGGTACTTTGATGGTGCTTTATAAGGAAATCCTCGACTTTATGATGTAAGAAGTGTCCTCTACCTTATAGAGGGGTATGCAATATCTTTCTTTATGGTCTTGGACAAGGCACTAATCATTGGGTAAAGATAAGCACTACTTACATTGTATTTGCATTAGCAAAGGAAATGAAGTTGGAGGATCTCCAAATCTTTGGTGACTCATTATTACTGATATAATGGATAAGTGGAGGATACACCAATCAGAATTATGATGACACATGAGATGCAAATAAGCGTGTCCATGTTATCATTTTCACACACACACACACACACACACACACACACACACATGCACACAACAAATTTGAAGTGGAGAACCTCATAGTAGATAAACCCATAGCTATAACCACATTTCAAGAGTAAAAAACAAAATTGAGGAGGCAAAATCAACCTAACACCCCCACATTTCTAAGAATGTCAAGGGACATATTCAACAGGAAAAATCCTGGGTTGAGGGAGATAAGGACTCTCTCCAAGCAGAAGTAGAGCAATACGAATTACATAATTGGATCCAAGATGTCAATAACTCTTGCACTAGGGGGACCAAACATGCCCAAACTGTTCTCTTATAATAGCAAACCAAAAAACTGTTAGAAAAAGTTCTAACGGACAACCAAGATGAGCAATATAGGAAGGAAAAATAGTTTCAATCTCAGCTCTAAAACCTTAATAACATGGTAGACTATCTTAACAATAGATTCAACCTTTTGATTAAAGCTCTCACAAGTCTAGACAATAAGTTGAGTATTCTAGATAGAAATAAAACAAGAATGGTTTTTAGAACAGAGGCTGCACCTCAACCAAATCAATCTCTTGCCCAAGGATCATAAATGTCAGTTATACCAATTATTGACGATGAATAGAACAACTAGTTTTGTAGTTATTGCTCAAATAACTCTCTTTTGATATAAAATACTCTTATCTATTTAGATTGCTTATCTTAGTTTTTAACATGTAGAGTAACAAACAATATTTTTTGGTTTTCACTGATATCAAGACATCTCGAACCATGTTTTATAGTTTGGTTTCCCCTTAGGACAAACTTTAGCAATAGTTTTTGGACTCATGGCATGAATAGAAAAGGACGGGTCTAGTTTCCTGATAGGTAGGCTTGTTCAAGCTTTTTGTACTGTTTATTCTGTTAATAGAAGGATCTAAACATAGCTTAAAAAAATGTTATTATAGTGGATTGGATTAAATTATTGTTTATAAAAATTAACTTCATATTGAAAAAGTTTTTGATCACTTAATGTGTGTAGAATTTTTAAACTATAATTTATAATAACAATTATTATTTTTGTTTGCTAGAATCTCCCTACTTGGGGGAGTGGCCTTTGGTCAAAGAAACCATAACCAACTAGGATCCCACAGTAGCTCATCCTTGATGATGAGACCCACACCTTAAGTTAATGAGTTAGCAAGAATGGACAACTATAATTTATAGTTATTATATATGTATTATGTAATATTTATATTTATGTTAATACTATTTAAAAAATTCATTTTTTTAATGAATACTAATACATTCTATATTACAATAATTTTAAATTTTAAATTTTTGTTTTAAAAATTTGTTTTAAAAATTCCATATTCATGTAGTAATTAATAAGGAAAATACATAAATAAAAATTATAATATGATTAAACTAAAAGTAAAAACCTCATAAATGAAACATGCTAATATGATCTATGATGTTTATAATTTTTTTATAATAAACCATAATTATATGATATTTATAATTTATTTTACTAGACCGAAGGTGTTATTAAGGGGGCGGTCCTTCTCTGGCTTTCGTCATCTATCGACGACCTATGAGGAGTCGCCCCCTGTCCACCACTTAAACGGCGCTTAAACGCTAATGAGGATTGTAAGTTTGATTATCTTACAATAAAGCTTTTATATGGTTGGACAAGTGTCCTTTTCGACGAACGTTTAATCTTCCAGCTGTTGCTTTTATTATATTTTGACAGCCAAAGTATTCAAACACGCACAAAATAACTTCTAATCTTCTAGGTGTTGCTTTTCTTATATTTTGATAGCCAAAGTATTCAAACACGCACACAATAACTTCTGGCAAATCTCCGTTGTCGCTACAATTTGGAAATTACTGTGTTAGGTTCGAGTTGCTTTCTAATCTAGGGCTTTTATAATAAAAAAACCTTAAAGAAGAAATCCATAACATTTGGCAGTCTCGGGGCTAGGCGTATGTGATTCAATATCAATTCGATTTCAAAGTTTAGAACGTGTTGGTTTTACGGTAACCAACTTAAAAACTCATGAAATTGTACCCATGGAGTCTATTTTCCTAATGGGTAGGCTATTCCATCATTTTGCAGAGCTTAACACACCATGAATACGCTTTCTCTGAGGTGATTTGTAGTTTTCTCATCAATTTTGTGTAGTTACGTCAATTCACTATGAATGTGGGTTTATTATCCTTCATTCTCCACGGACATAGTAACTAATTACATTTATGTATTTTCAACATATTTATAGGTTTGAAGTAGATCTATTACATAAATTTGCCATGGTTTTTCCTCTTGAGCAATCTAGTTATCCCGACTCTCCTGGTATTTATTGCCATTATCCTGACTCTCTATTCGTAGGGTTACACTCGCACTTCTGTAACTGGTCCAGTTGTTGGTTCCATTATCAAAACCGAGATTTTGAAGAATCCCTACATTGTAAAGTGACGCTACAGGATACAGTTCACACTGCAAAAACAAAACAAAACAAAATAAAATTAGCCATGCACTTGTCCAATCTGCAGGATAAATTAAAAGCATTGAGAAAACTCAAATTAGAGGAATCCTAAGACCTAAATTTGCACAGCCACATACAAAACTACCAATATAATTCGCTCATTAGAATTAGTCAGGCATTGGAGACCTCCCAATTGTAAGCATTAGAGACCTCCCAACTGTAAATTCATGTGGGCAAACTAAATCTTAAAGGGAAAAAGAAATATATAGGGATATTCAAAACCTTGACTCATGGAGTTACCAGCTCGTCCAAAACCCTACGAGGCAAAGGGACTTCCTTTTGATCATGTTTCCAACAACTTAATTCGTAGAAAAGCGTATGGGATTGAATAATTTATGTAGCGCAGAGATCTATAAGCCCACTTTTTAATTATGGGTTTCAAAATATTTTATATTTGGATTTGTTTTTGAGAACGACATTTGTCACTCTCAGACAGTTTAGCTGTCGCAATTTTTAATTATGGGCTTCAAAATATTTTATATTTGGATTTATTTGGGAGAGACATCTGTCACTCCCGGACGGCTTAGCTGTCACAATTTTCAATTATGGGTTTCAAAATATTTTATATTTGGATTTATTTGGAAGAACGACATCTGTCACTCTCAGATGGTTTAATTGTTGCAATAGATTTTGGTTTGTGCTGGGTCATCAAGTGAGTGGTGAGCATGGTTTGAGCTGGTTCATCAAGTGAGTGGTGAGCATGTATACACAATCCTGCTTCAAGTGAACATGCTCCATCCTTTCAAGTGAGTATCTTTCTTATAATGCCCCCTAAGATTGCCTCGCAAAAAGCTGAGTTATATCGAGCAGAGAAACATATACATTTTCTTATTAGTCTTATTAGGCCAAGATCCTTTATTCCTTCAAGGTAAGAACTAATTGGGTGAGTAAGAACTAATCAAGTGAGACGGTTTCTTCGGGTAAAATGGGTTGGAGGGCCGGTAAATAAGGAAGGGTTTGGTTTGAAGATCTTGCCTTTTTCATGATATTGATAGGTTTCAAAGAGTCATTCCTTGAGTCATTCCTACTAAGATAAATTATTCATTATTATTAGTCCTCCTTCCTTATAAAACCATTCACTTGGGCCGGTAGCTTCAATGTAAGATTGCTTTGACTAAGATTTGTTGCAATAGATTTTGGTTTGCCAAACATAATGGCAGATTAAACCAAAACATATAGTTTAAATGTGATAACATAAACTTCAAAGAAAACGAACACTTAAAGAATTATGGTACCACCCAATAAAGCCCTTGGATAACTCTTTCTGAGGTTGATCCTTCATCTATCAACACAACTCATAAGGATATTTTTGGAAAGGCGGGTCTTCGATTAACTTGGCCAATAAGGTCCTATTAAACAGTTTAAGGTATTGTGTAAATAAAAGCTCATTTAAGCTATGGTCTAAAACGGATTTATTTGATCTAGTGGTGAGCTATGGTTCAAAAAGGCTTTCTTTGGTTCAGTAGTGATAATGAAAGGGTTGAGAGTTTGACAAAGTATAATTGATTGATCAAATTGATGAGAGAGATTCATTAAGAATTTGTTTAAGCACTCACTTGTGGATTTGGTTGTTGTCTTTGATATGCATGTTAGTATAAAGGTATTGGTGCTCGATGCACATTACAATGGCGAATATTTGGCACAAATTAAACTTGGGAAGTAATGTTGTGGTATAAACACGCTAGTATTCTTTGTCACACACTTGTGGTGTTGTGACCTAGTTACATAGGCATAAATTTCAATCATATAATATGCATTACACAACATAGTGCAGTGACTCTTGTTGTAGACATAATGTATTGATGTAGTTGAGGAGCTCAACAATTTGCATGGAATGCCAATAGTTAAGACAAATCATCTTCCTTGTTTGTCTCTTCCAATTTGGAAATTTTTGTACCTTGTTCATTATACACAATATTGAATAGACTAGAAGATTTTGAAATGCTTGTGTCGTGATGATAAATGACATATCATGAGATTGTTAATACTTGAATAGTTGCTTACTTGGATATTTTGCTCAACTTCAAGTTGTCCATACCTTATAACACATTGTCATAAACTTAATGGGAATTTGGAGTTGCTTAGTTGTCAATATAAACATGCTAATGTTTGTTTAAATGAATATATCATCTTTTTTTTTTATCTATTCACTAATTAATTTGAACAAGATAGTGAATAAGAAATATATTTATGGGTGTATGTCATGATCCCTAATCATTGGTTGGCTCAACAAGAACAAATATTTGTGTCTTAGGAAAGTGCAACAGGGAGTTTTCCATATTAATTGATTACATCTATGAAGTAGAGATCAACATAGTTCCACTAAATGTGTGTGGGGTTATTTTCATTTATCTATACATGTGTTAGTGGGATGCAAAAATCCCCTAGGGTTAGCTCAAGAGGTTTGACTTGCCTTGCTGAAGTCATATTAGCGAAAGAGGTCACAAAGTCAAATCCACCTTAGTCCCTCAAGTTTAGGCATACATGCATGTCAACAAAATTTATTCTAGGTGTCATTCACGAAATGTGAGAGAGTGCTTGAAGAGTTTCCCCAATAAAGTTTTATATGGAAAAATGTTATTGATATGTGTTCTACTAACTATGAAAGAACCAATACTAACTACTAAAAAATTCCGAGCATGTGTGGTGATGACGTAAAAAGACCCAACCATCTTAACCTAGACTTTGGCATTAAAGCTCATAGAATGATCAATGCCTCATAATAGTTTTCCTTTATCATTTTGTGACCCCAAAAGGAAGAGAAATTGACACCTTTTAATTGTCATCAAGACCATGGGAAGTCATCATACATACTTTTAATTTGATAGGAGAGGTCAAATTAGTAGAAGCAATTAGATGATCTATTACAATGTTATCTTGAGTTGTTATGAGAACCTCATCAAATCTATCCAAGCCATCTGATTGAACATGCGATCGACTTGAAACATAAAGCCGTTATGCCAAATGAGGCTTTATGTAGGGTTTCTTTCTTCAAAAATGTAGAAATAAGGGGCAAAATCAAGAGTTGTTGGATAGATGGCACATACACCCATCCTCACTACATCCTTATGACCCTAACATTGTATTAGTTTGAAACATAGATGGCATGTTGAGTATGTGTAGATTATTGACTTGAATAGTATCACCATTAAAAACTAATATGTATTGTCACATGTTAATAGCCTATTACATTTAATTTCTAGAAGTGAAATTCTTTAGTAAGATTGACCTCAAGTTTGGTTAAAGTGACTAGATGTCTACAACTAGAGAATAAGTGCAAGACAACCTTCAATATGTGATCACAAGGACCATTTGAATGAATGGTGATGTCATTTGTCCATATGGATGCCCCTACAACCTTTACAAGGATGCCAAATGAAGTGTTGACATTTTCTTAATCCATTCATGATCTTGCATCTTAGAAACATACATGTTTTACCTAATAGGATCATTTACAATATAAACCAAGTATTTGTAGTGTTGCATGGAGAGAAATTATTGATCAACATAAATAAATGTACATTTAAGCAACAAGAACACATTTATCTTAGATTATGTCAGAAGCAAAATGGATTGAGCATTAAATTGAGGAAGATTTTAACCATGGTTGATTGGCTACCATTGAACAATATCCATCACTTGTTAGATTTCATGAGAATGGTGAGTCACCTAAGAGATTTTACCGTGCATCTTTCCCATGCAACACATCCACTTAATAGGTTGAATCACACCTCTGTTTCAGCTGGGGGGTCATGCAACAAAAGTGTTCAAAGAGATTAAACATTGGGTAGTAGTTTCTCTTCTCCTCACATTAACTAGCATTAATCAAGCCTTCAATTTCAAAGTAGATGCTTCTAACTAGATATAATTTACACGCATCATGGTAGACCCACCACAAACCACTTTGAGACACATAACACTTTGAGATATTTCTGGACATTGTTTTGAATTATTGATTGAATGATCAATAAATGTATTTATTGGTGATATTATTAGTTAGTAAGAGACAATCGTGCACAATTACCATAAGTCTTCCTAGTTCATATAGACACAAATAAAGTTTGATAATGCATTTCAATTAACACAAATCATTATTTACAATAGTTTAACATTGTGATTAATTACCATAAATGAATAAAAAATACAATTGTAGATTTTTTCTATTGCAACCATTGCAACATCGAATGTTCTCATATGAATTTTTTATTAAGACAGGCAAATTCATGACAGATGCTTTATAAATTTGACACTTTGTGCCAACACATAAAGTTTTTGTTTTATACATAAGCTTTCAAGCACATAAAATTATATTTTCTACATACACACAACTTTCTCTCATTTTATAAAATATTGAATTTTTCATACACACAACTTTCTCTCATTTGATAAGATATTGAATTTTTTTTTGGAGGTTTCATTTCCACTGCTTTGGGGTATTTTCACTTATATGGCAATTTACAAATTTGATGTAACTTATTTTCATTTATTTTCTTAGACTTTCTTTCATCATATAAACTTATATTATATACCACAACTTTCTCTCATTTTAAAACATATAAAAGTTCTTTAAAGTGTTTTATTTCCCAAACTTTCTCGTATATTAGTTTTAATAATAAACTATAATTATATAAAATCTTGTAATTTATAATGTTATCTAAATAATATTAAATTCATGGTTTGATTTATAATTGTTATCTATATAATATTAAATTCATGATTTGATTTATTTGAAAAATTTATTACTTAATCCAAGATTTATAAATTAAATAGAACTATAAAATATTAAATTCTTGGTTTGATTTATTTGAAGAATTTATCACTTAATCCCAGATTTCTAAATTACATAAAGCTATAAATCATAGTTAATATCTATATAATAATCATAATCTCACTCTCAATCTCAATCTCTGCTTTGATTCACCGAAAAGACTTTGCTTCTCCGTCAAGATCCTGAGATATATCTTCAAATATTTTGATACACAATGCCTTGTTATGTCTTCAAATAATATTATAAAAGTTATTTTCACTATTTCATGCAGTCCGTAGTCTAAGCTGCTTTGATTTTTTTAATGGAGATTTCACATCATCGCCTTCACCAAAGGTATACAGATAACCGAGTAGCCCAGCATTCAACCAATTTTAGCATCCCCGTGCGTGATAAAGAAGCTTCCTGCTAAAAATGTACTGTCCTATTCTATGTTGTAAGTTATCGATATCAATCAAAGCGGCCTGTTCATGTGACCTTCCGACTTACAAACAGGTTCTGCAGTCCGTACAGGGTAGCAAATCGCTCCAGGGCTTCGAGTTTTTTGTTTTTGGGTTGAATACCACTATTTAACATTGTGCCCAATTCATAAAAAAAAGTATCTCCGTCGTCTATCCGCATATTTGATAGCAAGCTCTGCTCAGGGAAGAAGATGCCGGGGGAAGAAGATGCCATACGGAAGAATTCTGACTCTTCTGCAGTCGAGGATTTCATTGTTGCTCCAAGTACTTCTTCTGAACAGGTCATCATCTATAACTAAGTCAAATGTTAAATGTTCTCCTGCTTCCTTTTGAATTCTGTAAAAAAATTACCTCATGGGACCACTGAAAAGACTGGTAATGGGTGCTTAGAGGATTCCAAAGATCACTACTTGCCAGAGTTACATAAATTAAGCTTATGCTTTAGCTGCATCATCGCTCTGTATCTTACTAAGGAGTGATACTGCCTAGCATAGCAGTTGCTTGAGCGAAGTTTCTAAGATATACTGTGTTTATGGCTCTCTGTGTGATTGGTTGGTGTATGTGTAGTAGCTATGTGCAGAATGGTATCTCATGCCGTCGTTAGCATTTTCACTATGAGTTGAATCCTAACAGGTTCGCAGACCATGACAATCGAAAATTAATACGCTGCCGGTGCACACCTCTGTTGTGGCTGCAACTGTTTTCCCCAAATTTCTTAAATTTTGGTCCCCTCCTCATGATTTAGAGTTGTTTTAATCGTTTGAATCCGTGAACTGTTTTGATCATACTTTAATTTTGAATGATTATTGAAGGCTAACACTCGTCCTGGTTTTCGGAAGTTACATGTGTTTCGAAGCTGTTTTTGGATCGCAGATTTTAAGTTTGGGTTTGCTTGTTGAAGGGCCACCGTTTCAGAGGGGAAGTAGTTTAACCGTTGCTGGTTTTCAGAGTCTTAAGCACTTAGCGTTTTTATTTTGATCGGAGCATTTTATTGTGATCGGAGGATATAGTCTTCTCTAGCTTCCGCCGTTGCGGCTCCCAAACCAGTTAGCTGTCCGAAGTCTAAAGCGCTCTGCCCTCCGATGCTAGTCGCATGTCTGTAATCTTTGTTGCTTCCGCCGTTGCGGCTCCCAAAGCAACTAAACGTCCGAAGTCCAAAACGCTCCGCCAGCCGATGCGTCAGTCTTTTAATCGCTTGCCCGTAGTCATTTCTCTTCCGCCGTTGCGGCTGTGCAAAGCTTTCAGATTCCGATGTAAATATCTTCCGACTGTCGATTGAGAGTTTTCCTGCCCGAGGGTCGCGTGTCCATAGTCTTTTTCTTCCCGCCGTTGCGGCTGGGAAAGTCTTTCAGCTTCCGATGTAAAGTCCTTCCGACTTCCGATCGATTCTTTTTTCCCGCCCGCAGCTCAGGTCTTAACTTTTTCGTCTCCCGGCGTTGATGTTTTCTCCCGAGCCCGTAGGTGGACGAGACAGTAGCGCACCGGGCCATTTCTTGTGGATTGGCCGTTAGTTGGTTTAATCTGACGTTTGTTTAGAATGCAATCGCGGTCAATGATGCACATCGTTTGATTGCAGGTGGTTTCCGGAGAATGATCAAACTACTGCGGTGCGAAGGGAGATGGGAAATTTGGTAAAAGAAGAGCCGAAACCATCAGGACCACAAACAGGACAAACGAAGGAAAAGACAAAGTGAATGGCGATAAAGGCACAGACCCGAAAAGATCTGTCAGTTACTAATCAGATCATGAAGGCGCACAGAAAATAAAGAGGGAAATGAAGTGTTTGGGGGAACTGAAAAGTCGCACGCTTGTGGGCAGCCCAAGCGATCAACTGTTTAGTTTAAATATGTGAAAGTTAGAACTGAGAAATGACTTTTTCCTTGGAAAAAACTTGTAAACCATTTGCTTGTAAGAGGAACTATTTCATTTTACAATCAGAAACTGCAACTTTTGCCTGTTGGAGAAAGCGCAATGTGGAATGTATCAATGTCATTAAATGAGCAATGTTGAATGTGAACTATTTCGTTTTCAGCTGTGCCTCATTAGCTGTAAGAGTGTTCTGATTTCTTGAACCTATGTTCTTGTCTGAATGTTCTTCAGTACCTTTATGATGTCTTTTCCAATATGAGTAATGAAAATTTTAACTGTTGATGAGCTATCTTATCATATATACTTTTATTCATGTTTATATGTTTGGTTATAAGAACAACTATCTGTGATTTGCCATAACACATGAACAGGGGTGCATTACTCATGAATGAATACCCAGCTCTCTAGAGATAGTTTAGTTAGTATTTATTTCCTTGCATCTTTATCACCCTGCATTGTTAATTAGGCACGTGCATATCATACTTAAGTCAAAAATACAAAATACACGGTGGACCGGGCCGCAACCGGTAAAACCTTTGTTTTTGTTACTTGACCTACGGTAGCCGGACCGCAAACCAGACGGATTCCCTATACTAAACAGTCACGGGCTAATTGGGAACAGTGACTGGGGAGAATCCCTTACTGTTGTTGCCTGCGAATTTCCAGGCCTCAACAGTTCTGGCGCTAGAAGGAGGGCCGCCAGTGCATGGCTGGCCGAGGAAACCCGTTTTCCCGAGATTATTCCACCGGTAACAGTTCTGAAAGCAGTGGACTTCATAATCCAATTCCGGAAGAAAGGAATAGAGAACATCTATATTCTGTTGGTAACGAAGTTGTTAATGACCTGAGAAGACACACCAGGGCATATGTAAAGAAGATTGGAGGATTGCCAATTATCCCTGAATTGCCCAGAAGAGAATATAAAAAGAAAGATCGTCCTATAGTAGAAGACTCAGTGCTGGTTGGGGACTGGGAAGAACTTATGGAAACAGCCTTACAGGACGTTGCACTACCTTTGAATCAAGAAGGCCCAGATACCCCTCACAGTTCTCCTGCTCACACTCCTATTGGCTCACCTCCTCACTCTCCACCTAGACTCATGCCAGGAGTAAATGCTAATCCACCACCCAACCCACCACCTGCCTGGAGAGCCAGATCACCTTTAAATTTAACGCCTCCGCTACATGATTTACCTCAATCCTTTGAAAAGATGCTGCCCAAATTCGACTCCAATGAGAAGATACTAGTAGATGATCACCTGCAAAGTTTTTACCTAGCGATAGAAGGGTTGAGGGCTGGGGAGTATGAGGATGTAGTTTGCAGACTATTTCCGCATACCCTTAAAGGAGCTGCAGCATCATGGTATTTTGGGTTGCCTGCTAACTCTATCCCTGATTGGGATACCTTCGAGAGAATTTTCAGAAGTAAGTATGCGATTCAAAAGACTCATGCAGCCCTCATGAAAGGACTATGCGTCTTGAAGAAAGAGAGAAAGGAGAAGGTGCACAGCTTTACTCAAAGATTTGCAGCATACCTCAAGAATTTTTCTGACGCTGACAAACCTTCGGACAAGATCCTGATTGAATATTATACCTCAGCGTTAGGCCTTGATTTGGCCATGTTTGCCAAAGGTAGGGCCAAGCCTACTTTGACGGAAACCTATGAAGAAGCGGAAATAGTGGAAGCTGAAAGAGAAAGTATTGAAGATTATCTCGAACAGTCAGGAGAGAAAGGTGGGGGAAGGAAAGCTTTATTGTTTACTAAGCCTAAGGAAGAGAAATCACCAGATTATGAAAGTATGGCCAAAATGATGCAGAAGCTTTCTAATAAAATCATAGACTTGGAGAAAGAAAAAGAAGCACAAAAGTTCTATAAGCCCTATTATAAGAAAAGAGAGGATAACAATTAGTCTCAACCTCCTCCACACAATTCTACATCTATGAATTTAACAGAGGCAGGCATGGACAATTTTTGCACTTTTCACCAACAACCACACTCTGAAAAGAATTGTCCCCAATGGATAAACTCGGTGACGTTGGTCATGAATCAACTGCTGGATTCTAGATTAACAGAAGAGGGAGATGAAGAAAGAAAAGAGAATACTACTTCAACGAAAGAACAAGAAGAGGAAACCATGGTTTTGTGGGATTCTGTTTCGTTATTTGATGCTAAAGAGGAAAAGAATTAGGGATACAAGGACGTCGTGGAAACCAACGTAGCAACAAGAGGCCAAGGATCGGTTAAAGAATACAGTCTCATACTCTCAAAGATCAAGAGGCTTCAGCGAAATGTTAAGAAATTTCAAAATAAATCCTTAGCTGATAAAATTCCAGAATTCACTATTACCAGCCAAGATCCTAAGCAGAAGAATACATTGGCCAAGCCAAATGAAGAAAAGATGAATGCTGATAAACCTCATCCCATTGAACAGCAAATGGATTATGATTTCGTGGAAGATATTAAGAAGGCGAGGGCAAACGTTTCACTATTTGAAATGTGTAAAGTGCCGCAACAAAAAGAAAGACTATTGAAAGCACTTGAAGCATTGGACGAAAAGATGCCCACTGTCAATCAACCTTAGGAAGAAGAAGAAATCAGAGAAACCGACATTGGAGGTAAGTCTAAGAGCAAACAACCACCTTTCCTACTCACTTTTGAAATTTTCAATCACAACGTACATAATTGTCTGGTAGACTTAGGGGCGTCCGTTAATGTCATGCCAATATCAGTCTGTAAAAAGATAAATGGGCAGCCTAAGCCATCCACGTGGAGGGTTGTTCAGTTGGACAGAACGGATGTAAAGGTAATTGGTGAGATGGAGGATGTCCTAGTCCGTTTGGCATCAAATGATAAAGTGTGCCAAGTCATTAATATTGTGGTGGCTGATATACCAGACGCGTATGGTCTTGTCCTGAGCAGAGATTGGTCGGCCAAACTCAATGGATATTTTGCTTCTGATTGGTCACATTTGTGGTTTCCGTATAAAGGAAGTTCGAACCAAATTAAGATTTTGAGGGAGCCTCACATGAAATATAACGTTACTCGACTTGAGGAGCAGAATGAACCAGTGGATTTTGTGTTGGGAAATTATTTTATCGAGTTGGAACCAGGAAATTACCAAGCCGAAAAAACCAACAACACGTCAAACACCCAGCCTGATCTCCTTCGATTCTCGCAGGCTGATAAAATCGACTGTAACATGGTAAACTTAGTTGTAGGAGTAGATTCGCATTCAGTAGTTAGTGATTTTTGGACTTTGTTTTTTGATGGCTCTAAGACATTAGAAGGGTCAGGGGCCGGCTGTGTCCTGATCGACCCCCAAAAGAATAAACATTTTCTCTCATGTAGATTAGAGTTTGAGTGTACTAATAATACATCTGAGTACGAAGCGCTGGTGCAGGGCTTGAGGAAAGCGATTGAATTAAAGGTAAGTAATCTAAAAGTTTTTGGAGACTCCGAAATTATTGTGAAACAAATCCGGAATCAAATACATTGTGTTTCCCCTCACTTAAAAGCTTACCAAAATGAGGTATGGGACCTGCTTAAATGTTTTAATGCATTCAATATTCTTTCAATTCCAAGACTTAAAAATGCGGCGGCTGACCTGTTGGCCACATCAGCCGCTAGGTTGGTACCCACTAATAATCGATGCTCAGTTGAATTACTTTTCAGGCCCTCTGTACCTGATATGATTACCAACCTACGAGTGTTCGATGATGACCAGCAGATTATAGAATGTTTAACAAATGACAAGGTATTTAAAGGAGCAATTATAGACGATGAAGAACATCAGGCTGAGCTGAAGTATGATAATTTCACCCCGAAGGGAGTCAGAACGTTAGAAAGAATGTTCGATTTAAATGAAAAGTTCAGAAGACCAGCCAACGTGAAGACTCACAGCTCATCTCTACAGTTCGAGCTGATAAATTTAGGGACTGAGACGAATCCTAAATTTGTGAATCTCGGCAAATGTTGTTCACCAGCTGAAAGAGACAAGTTCGTCAGTCTGTTTAAACAATATAAAGATGTTTTCGCATGGACATACGAAGATTTGAAAACATATGACACCAGCATCATCAAACATGTTATTCCCATCAAAGCTAGTGTCAAGCCGTATCAACAACCTTTAAGAAAAATGCATCCAAAATTGGAACCGTTGATTCAGAGTGAAGTAAAGAAATTATTGGATGCTAGAATCATTTTTAAGGTCAGACACTCTGAATGGGTATCAAATCTGGTACCAGTGAGGAAAAAGTCTGGAGAAATAAGACTCTGCGTGGATTTTAGGAATTTAAATCGTGCTTTAGACAAAGATAATTATCCTGTGCCATCCATGGAGACAAATGGTTTCAGGTTCTGAGCTGTTTTCATTATTAGACGGTTTCTCTGGCTACAATCAAGTATTAGTAGCCGAAGAAGACAGATTGAAGACAACGTTCAGGACTAAATGGGGAACCTTTGCCTACAGAAGGATGCCTTTTGGACTTATAAATGCTGGAGCGACGTTTTAGAGGGCTATGGACATAGCTTTCCGCGGATTGATTGGCCGTAGTGCTGTAGTATACCTTGACGATATTACGATATTTTCAAAGAGGAAAGAAGAGCATGCATTTCACTTAAGGCAGATTTTTGAACGCTGTCGGAAATATGGCATCTCACTCAATCCCAAGAAGTGTGTGTTCGCTGTCATGGAGGGCAAATTGCTGGGTCATATAGTTTCAAAGAAAGGAATCTCTATAGATCCAGAAAGAATTAAGGCCATTGAACAAATCCCCTTGCCCCATAATAAAAAATGGATGCAATCATTTATGGGAAATATAAACTTCGTGCGAAGATTTGTGCCTGATTTTGCTCAGATTGTCAAGCTGCTGCAGCAGATGGTGAAGCAAAATGCACAATTCAAGTGGACTGAGATTGAGAAGAATGCTTTCAGCAAAGTTAAAACTGCTGTTGCACACGCACCCTCCCTGAGAAGCCCAGATTTCGATAAAGACTTTATTCTGTATACCTTTGCATCCGATGATTCGCTAGCAGCTGTGCTAACGCAAAAGGAAGATGGGGGGGATGAATTCCCAATATCTTTCATGAGCACTGGTCTACAAGGGGCTGAATTAAATTACCCAGCCATTGATAAACAAGCTTATGCAGTATTCAAAGCAGTAAAGCAATTCAGGCCTTATATTTTAAAAAATCGAGCC
>LPNX010206653.1:62528-94504 GCA_001517045.1 Pseudotsuga menziesii | reverse complement strand
AAAGGACAAGGGTTGTGCAAACTGATGACTGAAAATGAAAAAAATGAAGAACACGCCTGGGAGGATGAAGCCGAATTACATGTAATGGAGGTATGTCCTTTGTTTACAACTCCCGAGTCTTGGTATAGAGACCTCGTGCATTACCTGCAGGCAGGGCTGTTGCCAGAACATTGGAATTCTAAGCAAAGAAGAGCGCTGCGTCTTAAATCAGCTTCCTATCAAATTGTTGAAGGAGTATTATTCAGAATTTTTTTTGACGGAGTCCTTCTGAGATGCTTAGAGAAAGAAGATGCAAATAAAGTAATGACAGATTTGCATGACGGTCCTGCTGGGGGACATTATTCAGGAGATACTACAGCCCACAAAATCCTCAGGGCAGGTTACTATTGGCCTACGCTCTTCAAAGATGCACACGCACATGTTAGGAAGTGTGATATTTGCCAAAGGTGTAGTGGGAGACAACCTAAAGCAGCGGCACCCCTAAAGCCGGTGATGATCACGGAGCCATTTGAGCAATGGGGGTTGGATATTATTGGAGAAATAAAACCGAATTCCTCCCTGCAACCCAAGTACATTCTGACCGCGACCGATTATTTCACTCGCTGGGTCGAAGCTATCCCGCTACGCAAGATAAATGAAGACACGGTCATTAGCTTCCTACAAGATCATATCATGACCAGGTTTGGAGTTCTAGTTTCGTTAGTCTTTGATAATGCTAAGTACTTTTCATCAATTAAATTAACTGCTTTTGCTCATGACAAAGGGATAAAATTGCATTATTCTGCTAATTACTATCCACAAGGAAATGGCTTGGCTGAATTCTCTAACAAAAATCTGATTAGAATTTTAAAGAAGACTGTAATAGAAAACCAGAGGGGTTGGCACTCAGCGCTACCTAATGCCCTTTGGGCTGATAGAGTCACCCCCAAGTCTTCGATTGGAGTGTCTCCATATACCCTTGTCTACGGTAAAGAAGCCATTCTTCCTCCCAATATCATGCTACCTTCTTCCATAATAGCTCAAGAATCTAGAGGGTCGGATGATGAGGTTTTGCAAATAAGTATAAATAATCTCCTGAAAGCCGAAGAAGCTAGATCTAAAGCCAGAGAGTGCTTTAAGCAACAACAGGGGGTAATAAAGAGATGGTTTGACAAACATAAGGCAGGAACAAAAGAGTTTGAAGTGGGAGATTTGGTTCTCAAGTGGGATCACCCTCATGATGAGAAAGGAAAGCATACTAAATTCCAGCAGTTGTGGGTAGGCCCTTTTCAGATTGCGGCAAAGCTTGGCCCTTCTACTTATAAATTGCAAGATCTACAAGGATGGGAAGAGAACTTACCAGTAAATGGTTTGGTTCTCAAGCCTTATTTTTCCTGAGGTTTTGTTTGAGTTTTTCTGTCTTGTATATAATTAATCTGTTTTGGCTGTTTTTTTGAGTCTTTGAGTCATGAAGTTTAGTTTTGTTTTATTTTAGATTTTCTGTTTGGTTTTAAACAAAAGAAGCAAGCTTTGGTCGCATGGAGAGCATTAGAATTCTGGACCAACTAAAATCCTTGATTATAAGACTGTGTATTATGGTTTTATCTGATAGAGCTTCATCTAGTTTATCAGTTTTCCTAAATGGCTGTGAACGCATTGAAATCCTGCTTAATCCCTGTAAAGTAACTCAAGATTAAAAGGTCTGGAATACTATTTCGAGGCTCCATTCATCTCACATTTAAAATGTCCTAGGGGGGTGACAGCAAAAGACCCATGGAAAGGAAGCAGGGTAAACAATATATTATATATAAATGATCCCATGCCAAGAATTGAAAGCCAAAAGGCTAAAAAGAGTCAAAAACTCCTAAGAAAGCAATGTATATCAAAACAAAGTACTAAATCATATGAGTATAAAATTGCCAAAAGTTCCTCTCCGTCCGTGAGCTGAAAACTAAATACATCTCTCACACAGAAGGACATTATGGATAGAGGAGCCTAAATAAAAGTTCAGAAAGAAAGGCATGAGGAGGACTCACAAGGACAAAAGTCCAAAAGCACAAAAGTGCAAAATGGCGTGGGAATGAGGAACAAATGAATATTTCTGTTTACCAGATGTTACGATCCTGTGGTGTCCAAGCTGGAAGCTGCCCAAAGACAGAGGTAAAAAATGAAACTCATACTTCTGGCCTCGAAAGAGTTATCTTGACGTTTGAAACCTTGGTTTCCATTTTCCTGAACATGACGACCCTCAATGATTCAAAGTTCATGTATCTGCCATTTGGGAAATCCATATATCTAGAAGAATTCAACATGGTGGTTTTATTATCAAATAGTCAGTTACTCAAGGAAGAAATTGTCCAGAGGTCTAGGTTCACCAGGTAGTCGCCAATTGTTGCGGCTGCAACTGTTTTCCCCAAATTTCTTAAATTTTGGTCCCCTCCTCATGATTTAGAGTTGTTTTAATCGTTTGAATCCGTGAACTGTTTTGATCATACTTTAATTTTGAATGATTATTGAAGGCTAACACTCGTCCTGGTTTTCGGAAGTTACGTGTGTTTCGAAGTTGTTTTTGGATCGCATATTTTAAGTTTGGGTTTGCTTGTTGAAGGGCCACCGTTTCGGAGGGGAAGTAGTTTAACCGTTGCTGGTTTTCAGAGTCTTAAGCACTTAGAGTTTTTATTTTGATCGGAGGATGTAGTCTTCTCTAGCTTCCGCCGTTGCGGCTCCCAAACCAGTTAGCTGTCCGAAGTCTAAAGCGCTCCGCCCTCTGATGCTAGTCGCATGTCTGTAATCTTTGTTGCTTTCGCCGTTGCGGCTCCCAAAGCAACTAAACGCTCGAAGTCCAAAACGCTCCGCCAGCCGATGCGTCAGTCTTTTAGTCGCTTGCCCATAGTCATTTCTCTTCCGCCGTTGCGGCTGTGCAAAGCTTTCAGCTTCCGATGTAAATATCTTCCGACTGCCGATTGAGAGTTTTCCCGCCCGAGGGTCGCGTGTCCATAGTCTTTTTCTTCCCGCCGTTGCAGCTGGGAAAGTTTTTCAGCTTCCGATGTAAAGTCCTTTCGACTTCCGATCGGTTCTTTTTTCCCGCCCGCAGCTCAGGTCTTAACTTTTCCGTCTCCCTGCCTTGATGTTTTCTCCCGAGCCCGTAGGTGGACGAGACAGTAGCGCACCGGGCCATTTCTTGTGGATTGGCCGTTAGTTGGTTTAATTTGACGTTTGTTTAGAATGCAACCGCGGTCAATGATGCACATCATTTGATTGCAGGTGGTTTTCAGAGAATGATCAAACTACTGCGGCGTGAAGGGAGATGGGAAATTTGGTAAAAGCAGAGCCGAAACCATCAGGACCACAAATAGGACAAACGAAGGAAAAGACAAAGTGAATGGCGATAAAGGCACAGACCCGAAAAGATCTGTCAGTTACTAATCAGATCATGAAGGCGCACAGAAAATAAAGAGGGAAATGAAGTGTTTGGGGGAACTGAAAAGTCGCACGCTTGTGGGCAGCCCAAGCGATCAACTGTTTAGTTTAAATATGTGAAAGTTAGAACTGAGGAAGGACTTTTTCCCTGGAAAAAACTTGTAAACCATTTGCTTGTAAGAGGAACTATTTCGTTTTACAATCAGGAACTGCAACTTTTGCCTATTGGAGAAAGCGCAATGTGGAATGTATCAATGTGATTAAATGAGCAATGTTGAATGTGAACTATTTCGTTTTCAGCTGTGCCTCATTAGCTGTAAGAGTGTTCTGATTTCTTGAACCTATGTTCTTGTCTGAATGTTCTTCAGTACCTTTATGATGTCTTTTCCACTATGAGTAATCAAAATTTTAACTGTTGATGAGCTATCTTATCATATATACTTTTATTCATGTTTATATGTTTGGTTATAAGAACAGCTATCTGTGATTTGCCATAACACATGAACAGGGGTGTATTACTCATGAATGAATACCCAGCTCTCTAGAGATAGTTTAGTTAGTATTTATTTCCTTGCATCTTTATCACCCTGCATTGTTAATTAGGCACGTGCATATCATACTTAAGTCAAAAATACAAAATAAACGGTGGACCGGGCCGCAACCAGTAAAACCTTTGTTTTTGTTACTTGACCTACGGTAGCCGGACCGCAAACCGGACGAATTCCCTATACCAAACAGTCACGGGCTAATTGGGAACGGTGACTGGGGAGAATCCCTTGCTGTTGTTGCCTGCGAATTTCCAGGCCTCAACAACCTCTTAAATCAGTGTGAGAATGTGGTTGCCTAGATTTACTCTGGGCTACTTTCAAATCAAAACTAAAAATATAATTTGAATTAAAAAAAACATAATTCACCAACATATTGACATAGATCCTTTTTACCTTCTGATTTAAGAATTCAGGTGCATGCTTTTGGCGATTTAAAAAATCATGGGCTGAGAAGGATGTAGTGCTAACATTTGATTTTTTTGGAGCTGTCTAACGACTAACTAAATTACCCCATTTCCAGTCGCCTTGGCCGGATTGCAAGAAACAAAAAATCGTTTAATCTGATGCAAACTGCGATTCTGAGAATTTGCAGCTGATGAAGTTGCAATTGTGTGATTATTGCTATTTATTTCAGCTGCAGAATTTGGGCCAAAGTCATGCCTGAAAATATGTGCCGAAAATGGGGCAATTTAGTGAATGATTAGCTAACGCTTTCTTTTTCTTGACATGGGAAGTGGGGCTTTATTTTTTGGTTTTTCTATTTATAGATTCAAAAACACAATTTACACACTTCTAAATTTGGATTTATTAATTTTTTTTTACCAGATTCTAAACAAAACTTACAATAAAATCCAAATCCAAATCATAAAATAAATAGACTACTCTATTTTATTTATGTCCAACAAATGACCACAACAATAGTTCAGTGGGATTAAAGAGAGTACTATCACTGTAATACAAACTGGAAGTGCCAGCTCCTAGATCTAAGTTAACAACAGTGGGAGTGCTAGTGCAGCTCCGAGTAGAGTGCACCTTGCTTCTCTCTATTCAAATATGGGATTACAAATTTGGAAGTACTTCTACATATATATTTGAAGAAATACTTCTTATGGAATCTCTTTTGATAAGCTGTTGTGTATCTATGCCATCAAATTTACCCAGGGGCCAGGACTCGTGCACGGCCTCATCAGTGTCACCTTGTTGCCTGCCACTAGAACACACTCCCATCTATTCTTCCCTACAGGAATTTTCATGTTTATCCCCTTGGCTTGTAGGTGAGTGTGGATTTTGTTTTGTGCTCTGTGGATATCCTATCCCACCTTGGTATGCCCCCTCTCATAATGTTGACAATTTGCTACTAATTCCACTCTACTCTATCGTAGCGTGTAAGTGAGTTTGTTTAGCTTGTGTCTTGTAGTGTGAGTGCTGTTGTGTAGTTTGGGTATTCAATCCCTTATTGGAATGATCCCCTGCAGAATGTTGGCTTTATGTTGCTATATTTAAAATTACTCTATTCTATTTAGTCGTATGTGGATCCCTTTTCCTACAGGTTTGTGTGAATGTAGTGTATTGTGGATGTCCCATTCAAAGTTTGGAATGATCATTACCAAGTTAAAAATTTACACTTCTTTACTCTTGTTACTGGTTGAAATGGCAGTCCAAGCCACCGGCAAGCATGTAGAGAAAGTAACCACTGTCACCTTAGTCACTTCTCCAAACTTCTTTAGAAGTCGAAACTTCCTAGAGGAGAGCCCTATGTAGCTCTGCAAAAGGCACTTAGACACCAAATATATCTCCTATGTGTGTATGGTTAGTGACAAGTGCCTAATGGAGTCTAGAAGAGGATATGAATAATACAAGTTCATTCATCCAAGGATAAGCCAATTGCATAACTAATTAGTTCCAATACGCAGATAGCAAGTGCAACATGTAGGAAATATAAAAAATACATGCATTTCATAAGTATTTATTATTATCAAATAATAATTTAAAGCACGTGTACATCAGTAAGTATTAGTCAGGCATGTTAATATTATGACAACAATAGTAGTTTGGGCATTCACTTTTGTATAAGAAACAACACCGTGCATGTAACCAAGCATTTACCAAACAATTTGCATCAACATTAAAAGCAAGTTGCATGTGTTTATTAGTCACAATATCATAAATAGTATGCAGTAGTAGACATAACCAACATTAACAATGTCCTTCCAATTCATACCAACAAAGGATAGTGACCATCTAATTGATGTTTGCAAGTCATTTTGAAGGGTTCAATGGATTGAAGTGCAAGGGAAGGTACACCTGACTAAAAGGGAGGGCCCAGAATTTTAGGGCATGAAATTTTAGGGAACAAAATTTTAGGGCTCGCAATTTTAGGACATTGGATTTTAGGGCTCGAAAATTTAGGGCGGGATTTTAGGGTTCGAAATTTTTGGGCGCAAAATTTTAGGGCCCGAGATTTTAGGCGCGGAATTTTAGGGCACGAAATTTTAGGGCCAAGTTTTTAGGTGAATTTTTAGGATTTGAAAATTTCAGGAGGACCCAAATGGCCAAATATTTGTTTTTTATGAGATTTTTATAAATTTTGCAGACCTAAAACTAACCTAGAACTAACTTTAGAAACTAGGTTTTGAGAAAAAGTGTGTTAGAGCCTAGGGAAACCCTACCCTAGCACAAGCCCTACTCAACCTAGGGCTTCTAAGGAGAATGGCTAGCCTAGTGAGGAAGGGTACTAGGTTAAGCAACTAGCCTAGAACAACTAAGGAGAAACCCTAGGGCACCCTCACAAGGAGACGTGTCGTTGTTTGCTATGGCGACAAGAAAGAAGGTAATGGCCTATCCTACGGCAAAGTGCAACTCTAAGGCTACCACTAAGACTCAAACATGCACATCCACCAACATCCAAACAAAAAGGTAAGAAGCCTGACCTCCTTGTGCTTGTGTTCATCCAACAAATTGAAGCATCACCAAAATCAGAGATTCACCAAAGAATTATCAGAAAATAGCTTGCATTAACCAGAAAACTTCCTCAAGAGGAGCGCATTCATCCAGAGAAACCCTAAGAAGGGTAAAACAAGTGCATAGTGATTTATCCCATCTGTTCTGATTTACAAATGAAAGCGAGGACATTTATTTATATGATCTCACATTCACTTTTACAAATAATTCAGGCCGACATGCCTTAAAACAAGTAAATTTGTAATTATTATATGTCAACTTAAAATTAAAAGAAAATAATAATAAAATATAGACTGAGGTAGGCTACCCGGGGTATTTGCATCCCCAGGTGCCAAAACACGCTCAAATAAGCGAATCGCTCCGAAGGAAAGGTTGGAGCGGGTTGGAGGGAGGGCGTTATGCCCCATCTGACCCCTAGAATACAGTAAAATCCCTTAACGCCCTCCTCAAAGCACGGAAACGACTTGGCATGGAGGATGCCTTCCTTTGAGGAAAGAAGGCAAGGGAGAGCAAGGACCCACTGACTAAAAGGCCAAGAGGGTGTATGAAGTGGCCACAACTGAAGACTAGTGCCTCGTGGCTGAAGCAGAGGACACCAGAGCATGCATGAAGGGAATGGAGCCATGAGACGCAGTAGTCAACCTTTAGGGGCCTCGAACGCTGACCCTGAGGTTAAAAATCTTTTTAAAAGGGAAGTCAACAACGCCATTAAGCCATAGTACTCTTAAAGGAGGATCAAAGGGTCTAGTCATGACCGCCATCACTCAATAACACCCCTCCTGGTCGAAAAATTTGGTCCTCTCTCCCTAGAGTACACCTAAAGGTGCGCTGGGTACAAGTTCAACGTAACAACTCTATTCTAAATTTCTACTGTTAAGTGGATCTCTTTGGTTCGTTGGTTGGCATGTAGGATCTGTTTTAAGTGTGGGTACTGTTGTCGCCTTGTACACACCTCGGGGGGACGTGGAAGAAATCTTCAAGCCACTCGGTGTGTCCTTGGGGGCAAGTCTCGAGTCAAGGCTGTCACCTTGTTCTTGACTCCTCCGTTCAGGCCAACTCCTGACGAAACCAAGGGGGGTAGACCCTATTAATTGCTAAGGATTTTAGGCTTTAGTCTTTATGGTGATGAGATAAGTTACTTAGGAGATTTTGATAAATGAATTTGACACAAGATATTTGCAAGATTTGTTACACCACAATAGTATAGAAATTAAAACTTGATAAGTAGTAATGCAGAAACATGTGATAATATCAAAATAGATCAGTGCCAATAATGGAGTCCATAGATGAGATTGCTGTTGAAATACAAATGGATGTTGCAAGTGCTCTTGGTCAAATTTAAGTTAATGTATGATGAGTTGATTACTTAGGGGAAAGGGACTCCCGATATACCCAGGGGGTACAGGGAGTATGTCCAAAACCCTTAACCGATACGGCTACCCGCAAGGAATATGTAGGCTGGTTGGAGTCTCGGAGACAGTGTTCAACACTACACCGCAAGGGTGTAGTCTAGCTGTGCCTTGAGGTCACTGCCCAGTTGTTCTTGCTTCCTTTGGGTAATTTGCCACTGCAACGGCTTAAATCGAGGCGTCGGATTTTCACCTGGGGACGTTTATTGAAAAATGTGAGGACTAGTAATTTTAGTCACCCTCGCTGATTTTGATGCAGCTGACTGATCGGACGAACCGTAGCCAGTGTAGAGCATACACAACGGAGTCTTGATAATTTTTTAAAGATTTGATACTTGTGTACTTGTTAAAAAAACAAAACCTCCAGGAGTCTCTTTCAGTCCAAATGGACCTCAATCGGGAAAGCGAGGAAGGGTTGATTTTAGATAATAGAAAAAATGACAGAAAAAATCATGGATTATCTAATTAGTCTTACCACGCATCTCTTTCCCCTTTCGGGTCAATCGGGAAGTCGTGGGGTAAGTAATATGATTACTTTGAAATTGTGAATATTAAAAGCATGTAATGTAAATTCAAAGTATACAATGCTGCAATACACGACTAAACAGAACGAAAATGAAAAAGTGCAAAAAACCACAAAACGCAGGATCCCCCTTGGGGGGATGGGGAGTGGGCTCGAAAGAGCCTACTCTAAAACCTTTTTATTAACTCGGTTACAATGCTTTAGAGGAAATGCACTTTGGTCCATGTTATCTGGGATCCAAAGGCTTACAAAATAAAAATAAAAGAAGCCCGAGTGAGGGGGGAACTTCCTGGAAGCTTTAGATGTCCAAAAAATGTGTTTTAACTTTTTGGGCAGAGTTTTCTTCTCTTTTTGAATAGACCTGCTAAAAAAAAGAAAGCTAATGTCAGTAAAAAGTGTCCAAAAACACTTTAGAAGTGTCTTTGGACAACACAAAAAATACCCACAAAAATTTAAGTTAAAAATGTAAGAAAAAAAGAGCAAAAAGGAACCAAGGAAAGCAAGCTTTCTTTGGGATCTTGGCTTGCCTTTTGGGCAGCCAATATGATATGCACTTAAATGCAAGATTTAACTTTAAAAGTTTAGGAAAAATACTTTCAAATGACAAGTTAAGAATATGCTGCAAATTTGCATGCAAAGGAAAGTAGATTTAACTAGATCTATTTAACGAAAGATGAATCTTTTGTACGAGACTTTTAGATCTAGACTATGAGCTTTAAGAAGATAGATCTATGTTAAATTTCACTCTAAGATGATAGACCTACAAAAATTTAAAGCTATGAACCAAGTAACGAAGTAGATTTTAAATTTTAAAAGGAGAAAGAGAAGAGGGCAAGCTTGTAGCTGTGAAGATCAACCGAAGAGCTTTTGGTGGAAGCAGTTGGACTATGTTGAATGAAAAGGTGAAGATGATGAGGAACAAACTTGTTCAAAACCTTCTCCACGGAAGCCTGTAACTAGCACAAATAAAACTTGCAGAGAGATTTGTGAGATCCAATGATATACATACAAAAGACTAGAGCAGCATGATAATAAACTTATTGAAAATTGTAGATCTTTATCTTTACATACATATGAACAATAGAATCTATAAATAAACTTATTTAAAGATTTGTTCCTTTTGATTGGGAGCAATCTTGACAAGGTTAGATTCACAAATCAAGCAAGAAAAAAAATGCACCAAATACAGGTTACCTCAAGCATGAGCAACAATATTCATCCAACTGAATGCCTTACACCATCTAGCCTCCAAAGCTTTTCTTTATTCACAATGAAAAATATAGCAATATTACAATGGCAACAACTCTTCATCCAACTCTAACTAGCTTGAAAGAGAGAAAGGTTGCTTTATTTATAGCTAGAGCCAAGCCCCTGGGGGGCTACCAACACTGAAGATAAACTCGGAGTTACACTGAGCTTAACTGAGTCAATTTGAAGAGGCATTGAGTTGAACTGAGTTGAATTGCAGAGGTGATTGACACCTCTCTCAGCGAACTCACAAACAGGCTGCCAACACACCCAATCAAATTTACCAACTCCAAATCGACATCCAACACGCCCAATCAAATGCCAAATCACCCAAAATGGCGTCCATCTCTCCCTCATCAGATTTGAATGAAGGTTGGTGGGTGATGTCACCACATGCATGCGCATCCAAAAAAAGGTATAAACCATTGTTTAAAATTAAATCTGCTTCAAGTTCGAGAGGGGTCCACCTACTCCTACCTCACGCGTGAGCTTCAAAGGGAGCGTGAGTGTGGTGAGGATGATGTCATAAGTTTATGATTTGCTACCAAATGTTAAACCAAGGCAATGAAAATACAAGTGGGGAGGGGTCCACCCATGTTTTCCCCATTCGCTAGCCTTAGTGGATAAATTGTGGAATTTGACATCACCTTTATACTTCATGTGAGCTTCACCATTTAAATCAAACCTTAATACTATGCTTTAAAAAGAACTTAAGTTTGAAAGGAACATGAACTTAATGGGGGACCCATGCCATGTCACCCCAATCAATTATTTTTTTAATTTTCACCTTTTTCAAACTTTGACCATGGTGCCAATTTGCCGAAATTTAGCATTAAAATGCTCTTCTGATGCATCTTTAGCTGAAAAATGCCTCACGTGGTGTTCTGGATGCCCGATTGATGTTGAAAGTGGTCCATGGGGTAAAGTGAACGCTCCGGGTGTGAAAATGAGTGTCCCCACGCCAGAAACAAACTCGTTATCTGACTTTTATTACATTTTGAAATTTTCTAATTAAACCATTAAAAATGGCCTAATTTTGCGGAAAGTTTTACTTTCTCGGAAACTGACGAAAGTCTAGAGGGACCTAACACATGTCCATACGACTCAAAATCAATGCCTAGCATGTTGAAAAACACTGACACGAAGGCTCTAATAACCTTCTAAGTCCGAAAGACCAAGACGACTACCCCAACTTTGGAGGTGTGAGTGAAAATCTCAGAAATTATTCGTCGTTTGTTCAACAACGAATAATAACAGAGGGAAAAAACACTCTGGGCTAGTCGGCTTGATGCTTAAGTCCGGGAAGCCGATCCTTCTATAAAAAATTAAATGCTAGGACATTTTTTACAATTTCCCCAAGGGGGTATGAACATGTGTTTACAAAAAAATAAGAAAAAGTTCCCAGACAAAGGCTGAATGGCTTCTAAATTTTGAAAGGTGAACAAGTTTATGTTCTCATTACCCGGCTCACTTGATAATACCGACTAAGTATGACTTAGTAGGTAACATCTGGCTCCATCTAGGGACACGTGCTCTGAATGATCCTTTGATCAAGGAAGAGGATGTGAGAACTCCGGAATCTCTAGGTCCTGCACGAAAACTAAAGTCCATCAGTAACACATATATAAAAGGTAACCAACTGGGAAACTAAGCTATTGCACAAAGTTAGTGTACAAAAAGAAAAACTATTTTACAACACTAATATACAACAAAACCTTCAAAGTTAGTACTATGATACAACATTTATAATACAAAAATATGATACAAAAATAAAATACATGCAAGGATAAGTTTAGAAATAGGCCCTGATACCATCGATGCCAATAAAGGCATCAAACCGTCCTAGTGAAGAACATCTTGAGCAAAGGCCATTCATTGGAAGGCTTAATCTTTCCCCTTCCAAGTCATTTAGATCGAAAGAATTAGCGCTTGCTACTTCGTCAATGATATAAGGTCCCATCCATAGGTTGTCAAACTTTCCATGTTTTCCCAGTTTTTCCCTCCGTTTGTCCCATAATAAAACCGTATCACCTACTTGAAAGGATCCAGGTCTGGTAGATTTATCAAAAGTCCTCTTGATTTTATCTGAATTTCTGATACTCTGGTCAAGGGACTTCCTTCTGTTCTCATCTAACTCAATCAACTGGTTAACTCTGTTCTGAATGGCATCCTGATCTGAGCTAAAGTTCTGAAGAAGCTGATACATTGGAAGCTTTAAATGGATTGGTAGGGTGACATCTAGGCCATAGACAAGTTCGAAAGGACTCTTCTCGGTTGACTCTTTTTAGTAATCCAATCTACCCATAATGCATACTTAACCTTGCTATCCCATGCTTTCTTATTATCACCAACTGTTTTCTTGATTATGGTCATTAAGTTTTTATTACTTGACTCAGCTAGACCATTTCCTTGAGGATAATAGTTGGATAAATGCGATAACACAATGCCATATTTGAAGCAAAAAGATGACATTTCTGAAGAACTGAAACATGGGCCATTATCTGTGATAATTCTGGCTAGCACACCGAATCTTGTGATAATCCTATCATCTAGGAAATCCATGACTACAACATCGGTTGCCTTCTTGGTGGGTATTGCCTCTACCCCCTTCGTGAAATAATCTGTGGCGGTAAGTATCCAAGAATAACCATTGCTTGAATTGTCTTTGAACTTATCGATGAAATCAAGCCCCCACTGCTGGAAAGGGGCTTGGACTACTATTGGTTTTAAGGGCAAAGCTTTCATCTTTTGCTTCTCGGTGAACAACTGACACTGGGGGCAACTTTTGACAAACTTATGCACATTTGAAAAAAGGTTTTGCCAATAGTAACTTGCTCTAACGATTTTGTGGGCGGTTGTTCTAGCTGCAAAATGCCCACCACAAAATCCTGCATGGAACTCAACCGTGAGTTTCTTGGACTCAGGTTCATCAACACATCTAAGTATTAAGCCGTTCGGGTTTCTCCAACCTAGACCATCATTTGTTAGACAATACTTAGTTGCTTTTAACCTTAATGCTCTGCGTTTATGGCCAATAAGTGATTAGGGCATGTAAGTTTACGAAGGAAAAAGATGACGTCTGAATACCAAGGCTGCTGCTATAATCTCTAAAGCATGTCTGATACACTTTGTTCTGGATTACTGTTCCAACAAATCATTCCTCAAGCTTTCTCATTCCCTTGACTTAACATCTTTGCAAGCGCTTGTCCCTTAATCAATTTAGTGGGTTTTATCTCTAAGTCAGATTCCTGAATCTTTGAAACCCATTTACCCCTGATGCCTAGACAATCCTGTTGAGACATGATGTCTTTGACAGCTGCATGGGGTACATACCCAATGATTTTAGAGTATCCGACATAAGTTTTGAAATGTTTAAGGGAGTTGACAAGAGCATAAGCCTACTTTTCCATGGAAGTGTACTTCAATTCTGAATTCTGCAAGGCCCTACTCATAAAGGCTATAGGCTGCTCTTGCCCTCACTATTTTTTTGAAGCAAAACACTAGCAATGGTGTCTTCTGAGGTGAAAGAGAAAATCTGAAACTCTTTTGAATAATTCAGACTGATTAAAATAGGTGATCTAGATGTAGCATCTTTGATACTTCTGAAAGCATCCTTCCCTTCATCTGTCCATACAAATTTAACATCTTTCTTTAATAATTTTTGTAGAGGTTTCATTAGTTCTGCTAAATTTGGGATGAATCTCCTTATGAAATTGATCGAACCGTTGAAAGACTGGAGAGCTTTTAAGTTCTGAGGCAAGGGGACCTTCTTAATGGCCTCTACTCATTCAGGATCAACCTTGACACGATCCTTGGAGATGATGTGTCCCAACAACTTGCCTTCGTCTACCCCAAAGTTTGACTTGGCAGGATTTAAGGAAATGCCATATTTACGACATCTCATAAATACCTGCCTAAGATGACTTATGTGGTCAGATCTTTCTTTCAAAAAAACAGTGAAGTCATCTTGATAGATTTCGATCACTTTGCCTATGAGTTCTTTGAAGGCAAAGTCCATGGCTCTCTGGAAAGTGGCACATGCATTTAATAAGCTGAAAGGCATTCTTAAAAACTTGCAAGTGCCCCAAGGTGTGGTAAACGTTGTTTTATGTTGATCTTCTTTATTTACTAACACTTGATTATATTCGGAAAAGCCATCCAACATGGACATCATTCCTGAACCAGTTACTCTTTGAAGTAATGTTTCCATGTCGGGCAATGGGTAATTATCCTTTAGGCAAGATATGTTTAGATTCCTGAAATCTATACATATTCTAATTGACCCATTCTTCTTTCTAACAACAACTAAGTTGGAGCACCATGATGAATGTCTTGTAGGTGCTATGATCCCTGCTGCTAACATTTTCTGAAGTTCCTTCTGAACAATGGGGGCCAACTTAGGATTTATTCGCTTAAGTTTTTGTCGGAAAGGTTTGACCTCTTTGGCTTCTTCTGTGAGGGGAATGGTGTGTTGAAACACATCTTCCGATAAGCTTTAAGTTCATCATAAATAAAGGCCAACACATCTCTATATTCTTTGATTAAATTGATTAAGCTGTTCCTTTCCTTTTCTGAAGTACCTTTTCCAATTTTTATCAACTTGGGGTCTTTGTCTGTACCTATGTTTATTTCCACACAATCCCCAATTTTTATTGACTCTTTTTTATTTTTATGATGATCCTGTCTGTCAAACAACTTCTCAAAAGCTATAAGGCTACTTGGAATATGATTTTTGATATTATCCTCACGCTCTTGATACTCTTTACCCTCTTGTTGATGATTGATCTTGCAACCTTCAAACTCCTGGAGATTATGGATGATTCTTAAAAGTTGTTTATCATCTTTAAATACCTACCAATGGTCTACATTATCAAGAAATTGAAGGCCTGAAGTTTATTTCCATTTTGCCATTCCCACTAATCATCTCATCTGAAGGATGAAGGGTGGATGCTGCTACTGCCAACTTATTAGCTAAACCATTCATTTCCCTAGGGATTTTTTGAAGATTGAGTGCATCAAACCAGTCCATGGTATCCCATGTAGCATTTCTGTACTTCCTTAGTCTATCACTTTTACACTGATAATGATTCTTAAGTTGGAGGATGACTAAGTCTGAATCACCTTTTATGTTCAACATTTTTATGCCCATATCCTTAGCAGTTTCTAATCCCAGAAACAATGCCTCATACTCAGGCACATTGTTCGATGCTTCAAAATCCAATCTAAAAGCAAAGTTGTAGATTTTATTAGAAGGTGAAATGATAACTATGCCCTCACCCTTTCCAACTTTGGAATAAGCTTCGTTAAAGTACATTTTCCAAACTTCATCAATCTTTTCATTTTTAATATTTTCTTTAATAGGGGCCATGAAGTTGGATAAAATGGCATAGTTCCCAAAGTTGTCAGTACAATGCACAAATTCATTTCCAGGCTTCTTGGGATTCTCTACATGTCGCTTTCTTTCCTTTTCTCTGTGAAGTATAACCCTAGTGTTTTTTGATGCAGGTATGGTTGCGTATGTCCAATCCATTTGGATGTGTCCACCTAGAGTTGCAGCCCACTTTCTGGATAACAACATTCCCCAATTATCTGGTACATCGATCACAACAACATCCATTGCCATATCAATGTCAGGATACTTGGCCAACTTTACATGCAGGTTTAAAATTATCCCTACCACTTCAACTTCTCTTGCATCCATTGCACAAACATTGTGGTAAGGCCGTGTGATCCTTAGGTTTAATTGTTCCATTACCTTCCTTGTAATTACGTTTGATGAAGCACCTGAATCTAACAGACAGTTATGAAGGAGAAGATCATCAACTAAAAGAGAGACATAAAAAGGCGGGTGATCCTCCCTTTTTGGATCAACATTGTGAAGGACTGTAGGCATATCTTCGAGGACAAAAGGCAAATCTTCAAGGATGACATTATTACTTGGAGGAGCAGTTTTGTTGACAATATTATGACTACTTTCTAAAGCTTTCATCAGTTTTTCTTTTTGGCCAGGAATTTGAAGGATATCAATAGCATAAGTTGAAATTTTAACATCATTCAACCATTGTCCCATGTCAAGCTTTGATTCTACAACAACTGGAGGGTTTAAAATAGGAGGAATTGTTACCTTAGGTTTGTATTGTTTAGTTGGTGTAGACTTCTCCTTTCTTTGATAGGTAGCTCCTTTGTATCTAGCATTCCTCATTTCTAAGATTTTTTCCTGGGAAGGCATTTCATCATAACTTTGAGAAATGAAATCCTTTTCCAAACTATAATCTACGGCATGTTGCCAATGTTGTTCTGCCAAAGGGTAGGTTCGGCCTACCATGTTCATGAACTCAGGCTCGCTTGATGGTGTATCCTGACTACTGACCTCAGGGAGTCTATGTTCCATAACTTGGTTTGCAATGTAGCAAGTAATTTCCTGGTGAAACTGAGAACAAGGCCTACAAAATGGAATTGCATTCTTTACTAGGTTGACTGAATCCAACTTGTTTTGATACATCTGATTAGGCTTTGGCTGAAAGTTCCTTGGTGCTTGAGAAACATGATTTCTTTCCATCTTAACCAACCTATTATGAATATGATTTAGTTGAGCATTGTGATTGGCCATCTGTTGGTTTTGATTAGTCACCAAGGTTTTCATCATTTCGGCCATTTCCATCATAGGATCTTTAGATGCTTCCTTATCCTCTGATTCAACAGCCTTCCCCTTGGATTCTTTGTTATAGGAAGAGTTTCCTCTAGTGTACCCTGGTAAATTGGACTTACCTGATGATTGCATATTTTTTTCAATTTTCTCGGCCAATTCCTGGGCAGTCTTTAGATCGGCAGGTTCTCTATCTCTTAACTGATACCTCAAATCTCCAGTGAATGCTTCAATATAATAGATGAGGATAGCAACATCATTTGGCTTGATGTCTTTATGAAGATCAGAAATAATGCGCCTGAATTTTGTATTAAATTAATCCATGGTTTCATTTTCCATCTTTTTTATGTTATGAAGGGCAACAAACTGATGTCCTGGTTCCTTTTTCTCTCCCCATTTCTTCCTAAAACCATCTCGGAATTCACTAAGAGTTTTGTATGAATTATCAGCTAAGTCGAGGTACCATTCTCCAGCATCATCTTCTAAGGATAAAGCAATGAGCTTCATTTTGACGTCGTCATGGTCATGGGCAACATCATTGCAATATCTAACCAAGAGCTTTTCAAACTTCTAAAGGTGAGACTTGGCGGTGATGGCATTGTTGCCCTGAAATGTGGGGAGCTTCGTGATAGTATCATTCGGAATGACATGGGGAGCACCTGCTATATGTGAAAAGTCAAGGGGTTTGAAGAAATCTGTCATTTCTTGAGATTAATGGATATGACTCTCTACAAATAAATGATGGATATCTGAGAGGGATTGGGATCCTAAATCATTAAGGATTCTACGAGAAGTCTGTCTATTTAATCTCCTTCTATAAGCCCTTTCAGGCTCAGGGATGAGATCAAATACTCCTTCAGAGTTCCTTTGGGTAGAATACCTTGGAGGGATATTAAACAGTGGAGTCGCCAGATGGATCGATTTTTAATTTGAAATTTTAAAGACAAGATCTATCAAAATTTTTATCTTTTTATCTTTTTGAAACAAAAAGAAAAGTTAAGTCGTACTCAGGAATAAACAGATTTATCCCCAGTAACGGCACCAAAAAATGTTGCTGCCTTTCACACACCTGGGGGGGACATGGCATAAATCTTTAAGTCACTTGGTGTGTCCTTGGGGGCAAGTCTCGAGTCAAGGTTGTCACCTTGTCCTTGACTTCTTCGTTCAGGCCAACTCTTAACGAAGCCAAGAGGGGTAGACCCTATTAATTGCCAAGGCTTTTAGGCTTTAGTGTTTATGGTGATGAGATAAGTTACTTACGAGTTTTTGATAAATGAATTTGACACAAGATATTTGCAAGATTTGTTACATCACAACAGTATAGAAATTAAAACTTGACATGCAGTAATGCAGAAACATGTGATAATGTCAAAATAGATCAGTGCCAATAATGGAGTCCACAAATGAGATTGTTGTTGAAATACAAATGGATGTTGCAAGTGCTCTTGGTCAAATTTTAAGTTAATGTATGATGAGTTGATTACTTAGGGGGAAGGGGACTCTTGATATACCCAAGGGGTACAAGGAGTATGTCCAAAACCCTTAATCGATACGGCTACCCACAAGGAATATGAAGGCTGGTTGGAGTCTTGGAGACGGTGTTCAACACTACATCGCCAGGGTGTAGTCTAACTGTGCCTTGAGGTCATTGCCCAGTTGTTCCTGCTTCCTTTCGGTAATTTGCCACCGCAACGGCTTAAATCGAGGTGTTGGATTTTCGCATGGGGAGGTTTATTGAAAAATGTGAGAACTAGTTATTCTAGTCACCCTCGCTACTTTTGATGCAGCCGACTGATCGGACGAACCGCAGCCAGTGCAGAGCATACACAATGGAGTCTTGGTAATTTTTTAAAGATTTTATACTTGTATTCTTGTTAAAAAAAGAAAACCTCTAGGAGTCTCTTTTGGTCCAAATGGACCTCAACCGGGAAAGCAAGGAGGGGTTGATTTTAGATATCAGAAAAAATGGCAGAAAAAATCACGGATTATCTAATTAGTCCTACCACGCATCTCTTTCCCCTTTCGGGTCAATCGAGAAGTCGTGGGGTAAGTAATATGATTACTTTGAAATTGTGAATATTGAAAGCATGTAATGTAAATTCAAAGTATACAATGCTGCAATACACGACTAAACTGAACGAAAGTGAAAAAGTGCAAAAAACCACAAAACGCAAGATCCCCCCAGGGAGGATGGGGAGTGGGCTCGAAAGAGCCTACTCTGAAACCTTTTTTTTAACTCGGTTACAATGCTTTAGAGGAAATGCACTTTGGTCCTTGTTATCTGGGATCCAAAGGCTTACAAAATAAAAAGAAAAGAAGCCCGACTGAGGGGGGACTTCTTGGAAGCTCTAGATGTCCAAAAAATGTGTTTTCGGGCAAAGTTTTCTTCTCTTTTTGAATGGACTTGCTAAAAACCAGAAAGCTAATGTCAGTAAAAAGTGCCCAAAACCACTTTAGAAGTGTCTTTGGACAGCACAAAAAATACCCACAAAAATCTAAGTTAAAAAGGTAAGAAAAAAAGAGCAAAAATGAAGCTTTCCTTGGGATCTTGGCTTGCCTTTTGGGCAGCCAATATGATATGCACTTAAATGCAAAATTTAACTTTAAAAGTTTAGGAAAATACTTTCAAATGACAAGTTAAGAATATGCTTCAAATTTGCATGCAAGGGAAAGTAGATTTAACTAGATCTATTTAACGAAAGATGAATCTTTTGTACGAAACTTTCAGATCTAGACTATGAGCTTTAAGAAGATAGATCTATGTCAAATTTCACTCTAAGATGATAGATCTACAAAAAATTAAAGCTATGAACCAAGTAACTAAGTAGATTTTAAATTTTAAAAGGAGAAAGAGAAGAGGGCAAGCTTGTAGCTGTGAAGATCAACTGAAGAGCTTCTGGTGGAAGCAGTTGGACTATGTTGAATGAAAAGGTGAAGAGGATGAGGAACAAACTTGTTCAAAACCTTCTCCATGGAAGCCTGTAACTAGCACAAATAAAACTTGCAGAGAGATTTGTGAGATCCAATGATATACATACAAAAGACTAGAGCAACATGATAATAAACTTATTGAAAATGCCAGATCTTGATCTTTACATACATATGAACAATAGAATCTATAAATAAACTTATTTAAAGACACTTTCCTTTCGATTGGGAGCAATCCCAACAAGGTTAGATTCACAAATCAAGCAAGAAAAAAAATGCACCAAATACAGGTTACCTCAAGCATGAGCAACAATATTCATCCAACTAAATGCCTTACACCATCTAGCCTCCAAATCTTTTCTTGATTCACAATGAAAAATATAGCAATATTACAATGGCAACAACTCTTCATCCAACTCTAACTAGCTTGGAAGAGGAAAAGGTTGCTTTATTTATAGCTAGAGCCAAGCCCCTGGGGGGCTACCAACACTGAAGATAAACTCGGAGTTAGACAGAGCTTAACTGAGTCAATCTGAAGAGGGACTGAGTTGAATTGCAGAGGTGATTGACACCTCTCTCAGCTAACTCACAAACAGGATGCCAACACACCCAATCAAATTTACCAACTCAACATCGGCATCCAATAGACCCAACCAAATGCCAAATCACCCAAAACGACGTCCGTCTCTCCCTCACGCGATTTGAATGAAGGTTGGTGGGTGATGTCACCACATGCTTGCGCATCCAAAAAATGTATAAATCATTGTTTAAAATTAAATCCACTTCAAGTTTGAGAGGGGTCCACCCACTCCTACCTCACGCGTGAGCTTCAAAGGGAGCGTGAGTGTGGTGAGGATGATGTCATAAGTTTATGATTTGCTACCAAATGTTAAACCAAGGCAACGAAAATACAAGTGGGGAGGGGTCCACCCATGTTTTCCCCATTCGCTAGCCTTAGTGGACAAATCGTGGAATTTGACATCACCTTTATACTTCATGTGAGCTTCACCGTTTAAATCAAACCTTAATATTATGCTTTAAAAATAATTTAAGTTTGAAAGGAACGTGAACTTAATGGGGGACCCATGCCATGTCACCCCAATCAATTATTTTTTTAATTTTCATCTTTTTCAAACTTTGACCATGGTGCCAATTTGCCGAAATTTAGCATTAAAATGCTCTTTTGATGCATCTTTAGCTGAATAATGCCTCACGGGGTGTTTGGGCTGCTCGATTGATGTGAAAAGTGGTCCCTTTGGTAAAGTGGACGCTTTGGTGTGAAAACGAGTGTCCCCATGTTAGAAACAGACTCATTATCTGACTTTTATTACATTTTGAAATTTTCTAATTAAACCATTAAAAATGGCCTAATTTTGCGAATTTTTTTTATTTTCTTAGAAACTGACGAAACTCTAGGGGGACCTAGCACAAGTCCATACGACTCAAAATCAATGCCTAGCATGTTGAAAAACACTGTCACGAAGGCTCTAATAACCTCCTAAGGCCGAAACACTAAGACGACTACCCCAACTTTGGAGGTGTGAGTGAAAATCTCAGAAATTATTAGTCGTTTGTTCAACAACCAATAATAACCGAGGGAAAAAACACTCTGGGCTAGTCGACTAAGGACTTGATGCTTAAGTCCGGGAAGCCGAGCTTTTTATAAAAAATTAAATGCTAGGACATTTTTTACAATTTCCCCAAGGGGGTATGAGCATGTGTTTACAAAAAAATAATAAAAAGTTCCCAGACAAAGCCTGAATGACTTCTGAATTCTGAAAGGTGAACAAGTGGATGTTCTCATCACCCGGCTCACTTGATAATACCGACTAAGTATGACTTAGTAGGTAACAGGTACTAGTCTTCTTTCCCAAAATTACCCTAGTCTACTCAGTGCAATCGCAAAGAACATTTTTTTTTTCATTTAGGTTCACTTTGCTTTTTGTGTTATCCTTAAGTAAGGGGCCAGGGCCACTTCCAACTGTTGTATAAATTAAAGATTCTTTCTTCCAATTAATTTGTGATTGTCTATTTGCAGTTCCACCATTTTATTATATTGAGTATCATGTTGAGAGGAAGCTTGACTAACTTTGACTCGTTTCTTTGTGTTTCCTTCACTTCTTGAAGTACTTCACGAGGTTGATTAAGCAAATTTCCACCCTTACTGTCAATGTACCCAACATTTACAACATAGTTTACAAGGCATGACATTGGACTTTTTGACTTTGTTGATCTGGAAGCAAACTTTGGAGTGCAACTTTCCAGGTTGAAGTTAGCATTGCCCCTCTCTTTGGTACTAACATTGCTAGATGGTTGTGTGTTGTTTAGTTTTTTAGGTCAGTGTCTGTGTATGTTGTACAGTATGGATTCCAATCTTAGAGTGACGTCTGTTTGTGACATGTTAGAGATGTACTTTTATCATAATGTAAATAACTAATCTATTCCATATAGGGTTTGCAAAGTAGTTGCCATGTGGTCCCTAATCTATTTCTATAAGCAAACTAGAGAAGAAGTTAGTGTTTGCTCATCTAAGCAGTTAAGTACTTTGACAGAAACAACCACCGAAGGATTTCATAGACGTTAACCTGGGGTATCTTTGACAGAATTATTTACTAAAATGCAAAGCAAAACGGCAAACAAGGTTGTGCCAAGTAAGGAAGTCATTTATCTCTGTGGAAATCTGCCTTCTCTCTAAATGTGAAGTGGCCCTCGTTGGCATTTGTACCATGTTTCTAAAAGGCACTTTGTTTCCACTTAGCATAAATTTCTGTTCATTGTTTTCACAAACAGCAAAAGTTTTGGACAGTAAACTATGAGAAAGATGTCGAAAATCAGACCATGGTGAGCGGATTCTGCACTTTAGATTCTAGAATTTGACATAATATTATAGATCCCTAAATGGTGTAGAGTATTTATGACTGCAGGCCACCCTCCAGCTACAGAAAATAGCTTCCTTTGTTATTGCCCAACTTCAACATTGATTAATTAGTTTAAAAGAAATTTAATGAACCAGACAATGGTTATGTAAACACCACAGACAAGAAGGATTCCGAACAGAAATATGGTGCTGCTTTTATTCAATTAAAAATTTGAAACTCAGAATATTCAAAAGAAGAGTCATACTCAGAAGATTTTATCACCTCTGTTCTTACACGACATTGATTCACTGCAGTTCGCCTCCACAGCTTCAGGGATTCTATGTACCTGCATGCTTGTCTCTCACGCTGTATGCTGGGTCCTTTGTTCCACACTTGAACCGGTGAACCAATCCCCTCCTCCACGCCCTTGGTCTTCTCTTAAACGATTTCATTGTGCATATGGTGGAAAGCTGGAATGTTTGGCGGTTCACTTCCTCAACCGTTTCAAGGCGAATGCCCTTCCTTCCTTGTGTGATCCACCATTATCATTTGATTTTCTTATGCCATGTGGATCCACAGCAAATGTTCTGCAGCATCACACTCCTAGCCAGCTCTGCAGCAATTGATTTTGCAGCCGAGGAATCCATAGCATTTGCCAACAGGGTCAGTTCCTCCTTATTCGCCCTACGAACAAAAATTCAGAAATAAGATAAATATATATAAATATTTCTGGTGATGCCGATTGCCCAAGTCTAGGGTGCTTGCAGCATCACACTCCTAGCCAGCTCTGCAGCAATTGATTTTGCAGCCGAAGAATCCGTAGCATTTGCCAACAGGGTCAGTTCCTTCTTATTCGCCCTACAAACAAAAATACAGAAATAATATATATATATGGTGATGCGGTTTGCCCAAGTCTAGGGTGCTCCTGCATTAGACATTCTTGGTAAGAAAAAAACATGAGCTCCAGCTCCAAGTGGATGGAAATGGATATTCTACAAAGGAGGAATACCCTCGTAGGCATGCTAGTTCTTCTTTGGAGACCCACGATGTGTCCTCAATACCCCTATTCCTTCACTTAACTAAATACTCAAAGCACTCCTCATTTCGATTCCTTTTGCTGACCCTCTTCACCAAAATTTGTTCTACCTTCTCAACTGGTATGACTAGCAGTTGTTTCTTCCACTCATCGAGGGTTCCTTCTTCATTGTTTTCCGTCCCCTCATGGAAGTCATACAAATCTGCTACATTAAATATCAGAGAAATGTTAAAATCTGCTGCTAATTTCAGTCTATAAGCGTTATCAGAAATCTTTCTCATGATTCTACATTGTCCAATTTTCTTGTAACTGAGTTTGCTATATGTGCCTCTGGGGAATCTTTCTTTCCTCAAGTGGGCCATTACCAGTTCACCTTCTTGAAAAACCCTTTTTCTACTCCACAAATCGGCTCTCTGTGATGAAGACCATTTCTACGACTGGATGAAGACTGAATTTACTTGTAGGTTTCAATCCTTGAACCTGTGGGTTGTAGGCCACATCTTACTCATCCACCAATCTCTTTTCAAGAGCTCTAAACTTTACGATTGGAATGTAACTGGAATTTGTACTCTTGCAACTGTAACCAAACAAATTTTACAGGTAACTTACATTCCTGTAACTATCACCACAGATCACTACAAGGACATTTAGCAACATCTAGTCATCGAATCAACACACACATTGGTCTATCCATGAGCCAAATCAAGGCTTCGATTCTCAAGTCTGCCTTTTCTCTGCAAAAAGGAATCTTATTAATTCCTTACGCTCTATTGGAATGAATTAACCGGATCGCATCCCACAGGATTTGGCATCCTCTCCATAATTTCCACGCTTTCTTTAATTACAGTTTACAGTCCACTAATTGACTGCATGATTTTTAAGAAACGACAACACCACGATCTCATTCCTTCGGATCCAGTTCGCAATCTGGTCCAGACTTGATTGCTTACACAAAATCATCTATTTTGTTCTCATGCGCACATCCAATTTAAATTTTAAACTATCACATTTCATTACATAGAATACAAACACAAAGGCCCAGACACATCCAATCTTTTGAAATCACGTTAAATGCATAATAACACACTGATTTCATTTAATAAATTTGTGCAGAAGGTTTTGCACGTCTATTCTATTTCCCTTGGTCCGATCTTACAAGGTTTTGGCCGCCTAACATCTACACCTGCAGGCTTGCAGGCTTACATATATAGAAGAATTACAACTACCAGATCTTCTTGGATCCTGACTAACCTCGATCTATCCCTAATATCTCTAACTATTTTGCTTACACACATTCATCTATTTTGTTCTCATGCGCACATCCAATTTAAATTTTAAACTATCACATTTCATTCTGTTGAGGCCTGGAAAATCGTAGGCGGCAACAGTAAGGGATTCTCCCCAGTCAACGTTCCCAACTAGCCCGTTGATTGTTTGGTATAGGGAATCCGTCCGGTTTGCGGTCCGGCTACCGTAGGTCAAGTAACAAAAACAGAGGTTTTACCGGTTGCGGCCCGATCCACCGAGTTTTTTGTGTTTTTTGCCTTTAAGAAATGAAATGCAAGTGCCTAACTAAATGTAGGGTGATCAAGATGCAGGGAGCGGTCACAATGTGATGTGCAGGTTCTTACCTCTCGTCTTGTGCTCGCAAGCAACCAAATCAGATACACTAAGAAATAAACTAACTATCTAATCTATCCCTAGGGAGCAGAATTATCATGTTGGGTGAATAATACAATAAGTACACGCATTGTGAAATGTTTCAGATAGCTGAGACTTTCTTCCAAAACACATGAACACTCTACAAAATATTTCAACAACCAGATAGCTGATTATTTATGAACAAGCCAATATTACTCACCATGGAAAAACTACATCACAAAAATAAACTTAAGAATATTCCAGCAAGAACATAGGTTCAGAAATCAGAACATTCTCACAGTTAAAGAGTCATAGCTGAAAACGAAATAGTTCCTCTTCACATAGCTCAATTAAATACATGTGATGTATTCCATATTGCATCTCTTCTAGCAAGCAAAGTTTGCAATCTCTCATGTAAAACGAAGTAGTTCCTCTTACAATAGATGGTTTACAAAATTTCCCAGGGAAAAAGCCCTTTTTTCATTCCTACTTTCAGATATTTAAACTACAATTTGCGACCCTTGGGCTGCCTCCTCTGTCTCCTTCTCAGCTTCCCCAACGCTTCAAATTCTTGTACGAACTATTAGTAACTGACAAGTCTTCAAGTTCCATCTCTTCGTTGCCATTCACGCTGTCTTTTCTTTCGCTTGTTCTTCTAGCCTCGGTTTGATCCACGCCGAAACGCTCAGCTATACCTTCGCGCCATCGTAGTTCCACCAATCCCTTAGATCCCCCTGCGCAAAACAGAAAAGCATCATTTATGTATTTACGTTACATAACAAAATAGCAAGATCTACTCATGAAACAACCATCCCGCAAGGAAATTACTAGGCGCCGACACCACTACCTCGACCATGGCGAGAAACTTACTTGCGGTTCAACAAGACTCACGTCGGAAAGGGAAACCACTCCGCAGGCGGGAAGCCATTAATCGGACGCCGGAAGGGTAGGACATCGGAGGTTAAACGGGTCTCCCCAGCCGCAATGGCGGACGAGACCAGGGTTGAAGACATAAGCTAACCGCAGGTGGGGAAAGACCAAATCGGACGTCGGCAGATACTCGCATCGGAAGCTCACTAGCTCTCCCCAGCCGCAACGGCGGGGGGGTATAAGCTACGGTCCAGCGATTTAAGACCAAAACGAATCGGGCGTCGGAGGGATCCAGACTTCGGACGAATAAACAATCTTGGAGCCGCAACGGCGGAGGGGCTGGAACTTTGCAGCTTCCGATCTAACAACACAAAGAGGCCCGATCATAGGAAAAATCAACGATTAAAACAGCGCTAAGGGTCAACTGCGGCCAAAGTCGTTTTTTCTTTGCGAAGGCTGCCCTAAAGAACAAGATTTTATTTTTTTTCGGTTGGTAAACCCGACATCCACGACTCGAACCAAAATTGAACATGGCACACATAAATCTGCGGGCATCCAACTCCAAAGTAAAACAAAAAGAAGAGACGTTCAAGAGGCCCAAGAGTTCAACGATCAAACTGTGCGAAATAATGAGGAGGGGACCAGAAATTAAACATTAATTTGGGGGAGAACGGTTGCGGCAGCAACAACTGGCGATTATCTGGTGAACCTAGATCTCTGGGTGATTATTTTTCTTTGAGTAGTAAACTGTTCCTCAACAAAAGCATCCATTGAATTCTTCCAGCTATCCGGATTTCTCAAATAACCGAAGTGTGTACCTTAATCATTGATACTAGTCCAATTTGGGGAAGGTGAAAACCGAGACCTTCAAGTCCAGATAACTCTGTTGAGGCCAGCGTATGAGTCTCATTATTATCCCTGTCTTCAGGTAGCTATCAGCGTGGACACCACGGGATTGTAGCAGACAGTAAACAACAATATTCATTTGTTCCTCGTTCCCATGCCATTTTAACATTTTTGTGCTTTTGGACTTTTGTCCCTTTCATCTGAGCCCTTCTGTTCGCCTTTCTTACTGAATTTTAATTCAGGATCCTCTATCCCATAGTGCCCTTTTGTGTGAGTGGTGTACTTTAAGTTTCAGCTCACGGACGGAGAGGATCTTTTGGCAATTTTAGTATTTATGATTCAGCACCCGCTTCGATTTATGATGCTTTTATAGAAGTTTGACTCTTTATTTGCCTTTTGGCATTCACTTCTTGGCATGGGATCATTTATATTTAACACACTGTTCACCTTGCTCTTTTCCATGGGTCCTCCGTTATCGCCCCTTAGACATTTAAGTGTGATGTGGATGGAGCCTCAACATAGTATTCCAGACTCTTTGAATCCGGTTCATCGTATAGGGATTAAGCAGGACTTCAATGCACACAGAGATTTTGAGAAAACTGCTGGGCTAGAAGAAATTCAAACAGCAATACACAGTCCGACTACTCAAACATGTCTACTGTTCCCAGAAATTTCAGTGTTTCTCAAATAACCGCTAGTTTACTCCCTTTATTGAAACCAATGAACTTAAATTTAAACAAAAGGAAAATATGACTAAAAAACAAACAGAAAGCTTATTTATGTACAAAACAGAAAAACTCAAAGAAAACTTCAAGAAAAATAAGGCTTGAGAACCAAACCATTAACTGGCAAGTTCTCCTCCCATCCCTGTAAATCTTGTAGCTTATAAGTAGCAGGGCCAAGTTTTGCTGTGATTTGAAACGGGCCTACCCACAACTGCTGGAACTTAGTATGCTTTCCCTTCTCATCGTGAGGATGATCCCATTTGAGAACTAGGTCTCCCACTTCCAAGTCCTTTTTTTCAGCTTTATGTTTGTCAAACCATCTTTTGACTACCTCCTGCTGTTGTTTGAAACGTTCTCTAGCCTTGGATCTGGCCTCTTCTGCTTTCAGGAGATTGTATATTCTTATTTGCAGAACCTCATCATCCGACCCCCTAGACTCTTGAGCTAGTATGGAAGATGGAAGCAGGATATTGGGAGGTAGGATGGCTTCCTTACCGTACACAAGGGTATAGGGTGACGCTCCTATTGCAGACTTGGGGGTAACTCTGTCAGCCCACAGGGCGTTGGGTAAGGCTGAGTGCCAACTTCGCTGGTTTTCTATGACGGTCTTCTTCAAGATTCTAATGAGGTTTTTATTGGAAGATTCAGCCAGGCCATTCCCTTGCGGATAGTAGTTAGCAGAATAATGTAATTTTATCCCTTTCTCATGAGCAAATGCAGTCAATTTAATGGATGAAAAGTATTTAGCATTATCAAAGACTAACGAAATTGGAACTCCAAACCTGGTCATGATATGATCTTGTAGGAAACTGATGACTTCGTCTTCGTTTATCTTGCGCAGTGGGATAGCTTCAACCCATCGAGTGAAATAATCAGTCGCAGTAAGAATGTACTTGTGCAGCAGTGAAGAATTTGGTTTTATTTCTCCAATGATGTCCAAGCCCCATTGCTCGAAAGGCTCCGTGATCATTACAGGCTTTAGAGGTGCTGCTGCTCTAGGTTGTCTCCCGCCACATCTTTGGCAAGTGTCACATTTTCTGACATGCGCATGTGCATCCCTGAAAAGTGTTGGCCAATAGTAACCAGCTCTGAGGACCTTATGGGCAGTAGTGTCCCCTGAATAATGTCCCCCAGCCGGACCATCGTGCAATTCAGACATTACTTTCTCAGCATCTTCTTTCTCCAAGCATCTCAGGAGGACTCCATCGTAGTTTTTCCTAAATAATACGCCTTCCACGATTTGGTAGGAAGCTGATTTCAGACGCAGAGCTCTTCTTTGTTTGGAACTCCAATGTTCTGGCAACAGCCCTGACTGCAGGTAATGCACAAGGTCTCTATACCAAGACTCAGGGGCTGTGAATAAAGGACACACATCCATTACATGCAACTCGGCTTCATCTTCCCATGCTTGTTCTTCGTTGTTTCTACTTCCAGTCATCAATTTGCATAACCCTTGACCTTTCACTATAGTGGCTGGCTTGAATTCAAGGTCGTATTCTTGAAGGGCTGTTACCCAGTTGCCCCTTCTTTCTCCTAACTCTTTCTGAATGAGAAGGGATCTTACAGCTGGGTAAGGGACTATTACCTTGGTCCGATTTTTTAATATATAAGGCCTGAATTGTTTCATTGCCTTAAACACTGCGTACGCTTGTTTATCAATGGCTGGGTAGTTTAATTCAGCCCCTTGTAGCCCAGTGCTCATAAAAGATATCGGGAATTCATCACCCCCATCCTCCTTTTGCGTAAGCACAGCTGCCAATGAATCATCGGATGCAAACGTATACATAATAAAGTCTTTGTCAAAGTTTGGGCTCTTCAGGGAAGGAGCATGTGCAACATCAGTCTTGAGTTTGCTGAAAGCATTCTTTTCAGTTTCAGTCCACTTAAATTGTGTATTTTGCTTGACCATCTGCTGGAGTGGCTTAACAGTCTGGGCAAAATCAGGTACAAATCTTCTTACAAAGTTTATTGTTCCCATGAAGGATTGCATTCCCTTTTTATTATGGGGCATAGGGATTTGTTCAATGGCCTTAATTCTTTCTGGGTCTATAGATATACCTCTCTTTGAAACTATATGCCCCAGTAACTTGCCCTCTGTGACCGCAAAAACGCATTTCTTAGGATTGAGGGAAATGCCATATTTCCGGCAGCGTTCGAAAATTTGCTTCAGGTGGAACGCGTGCTCCCCTCTTTTCTTCGAAAATATTGTGATGTCATCAAGGTATACCACAACACTTCGTCCAATCAGTCCACGGAAAGCTATGTCCATAGCTCTCTGAAATGTCGCTCCAGCGTTAATCAGTCCAAAAGGCATCCTTCTATAGGCAAAAGTCCCCCATTTAGTTCTGAACGTTGTCTTCAATCTATCTTCCTCGGCTACTAACACTTGGTTGTAACCAGAGAACCCGTCTAACAATGAAAACAATTCAAAACCGGAAACCATCTGTAACAACTGCTCCATGGGAGGCACCGGAGGCGCGGTTTAAGTTTCTGAAGTCCACGCACAGTCTGATTTCTCCCGATTTTTTTCTAACTGGCACTAAATTTGACACCCACTCAGAGTGTTTGACTTTAAAAATAATTCTGGCATCTAACAATTTCTTTACTTCGCTCTGGATTAGTGGCTCCAACTTCGGGTGCATCTTCCTTAACGGCTGCTGATATGGCTTGACGCCCGCTTTAATCGGGACAATATGCTTGATGATGCTAGTGTCGTAGGTTTTCAAATCTTGGTATGTCCAGAAAAAGACATCTTTGTACTGTTTAAACAAACTGATGAACCTATCCCTCTCGACTGGTGAACAACATTTGCCGAGGTTCACAAACTTAGGATCCGTTTCAGTCCCTCAGTTTACCAGTTCGAACTGTAGAGTTGAGCTGTGCGTTTTTACGTTAGCGGGTCTTCTGAATTTTCATCCAAGTCAAACATCTTCTCTAACGTTCTGACCCCTTTAGGGACGAAATTGTCAAATTTCATCTCGGCTTGGTGTTTTTCATCATCGATAATGGCTCCTTTAAAGATCTCATCATTTGTCAAACACTCGATTATCTGCTGGTCATTGTCAAATACTCGCAAGTTGGTGATCATGTTAGGTACTGAAGGCCTGAAAAGTAATTCAACAGAACATCTGTTATTAGTGGGTACCAGCCTGGCGGCTGATGTGGCCAAAAGATCAGCGGCCGCATTTTTCATTCTTGGGATTGAAATAATATTGAATGCATGAAAACATTTAAGCAAATCCCATACCTCGTTTTGGTAAGCTTTCAAGTGGGGGGAAACACAATGTATTTGATTTCTTTTTTGCTTTACAACTATTTCTGAGTCCCCAAAAACTTTTAAATTGCTTACCTTTAATTCAATCGCTTTCTTGAGTCCCTGCACTAGTGCTTCATATTCAGCTGTATTGTTAGTACATTCAAACTCTAATCTACATGACAGGAAATGTTTATTCTTTTGCGGATCAATAAGGACACATCCAGCCCTCGACCCTTCTAATGTCTTTGAGCCATCAAAAAACAAAGTCCAAAAATCATTAACTACTGAAAATGAATCTATTTCTACTGCTAAGTCTACTATGTTACAGTCAATCTCATCAGCCTGAGAAAAACGAAGGAGATCAGGCTGGGTGTTAGATGTGTCACTGGCCTCCTCCGTTTGATGGTTCCCTGGTTCCAGTTCGAGGAAATAGTTTCCCAACACAGGTTCGACCGGTATATTCTTCTCATCCAGTTGAGTAACATTGTACTTTATGTGAGGTTCTCTCAAAACCTTAATCTGATTGGGACTTCCTTTGTATGACAACCACAGGTGCGACCAATCTGAGGCGAAATATCCATTTAATTTAGTTGACCAATCTCTGCTCAGGACCAGGCCGTAAGCGTCTGGTATATCAGCCACCACGATGTTGATAACCTGGCATACTTTGTCATTTGATGCCAGACGGATTAGAACGTCCTCCATCTCACCAATTACCTTAACGTCTGTCCTATCCAATTGCACCACCCTCCACGTGGTTGGCTTAAATTGCCCATTGATTTTCTTACATACTGATACGGGCATGACATTAATTGACACCCCTGAGTCTACTAGACAATTGTGAACGTTATGGTTAAAAATTTCAAACGTCAGGAGGAAGGGTGGCTGTTTAGTTTTAGACTTACCTCCAGTGCTAGCTTCTCCAATTTCTTCTTCGTCCAGAGGTTGATTGTCAGCAGGCCGCTCCTCTTCTGATGTTTCCAGTGCTTTCAACAATCTTTCTTTTTGTTGAGGTACTTTGCACATTTCAAACAGAGGGACGTTTGCCTTCATCTTTTTTAAATCTTCAACAACGTCATATC
>LPNX010206653.1:43810-62446 GCA_001517045.1 Pseudotsuga menziesii | reverse complement strand
GTGCAGAAATTTTCCATCCCTATCTCTGTCAGATTCATAGACGCAGTATTGTGAGGAGGAGGTTGGAACTGATTGTTTTCCTCCCTTTTCTTATAATAAGGGCTGTAGGACTTCTGTGTTTCCTTCTCTTTTTCCAAGTCTATGATCTTATTAGACAGCTTTTGCATCATTTTGGCCATACTTTCATAATCTGGTGCTTTCTCCTCTTTAGGCTTAGTGAACAATAAAGTTTTCGTTCTCTCTCCTGATTGTTCGGGGTAATCTTCAATACTCTCTCTTTCAGCCTCCACCACTTCTGCTTCTTCATAGGTTTCTGTCAGAGTAGGCTTGGCCCTACCTTTCGCAAACATGGCCAGATCAGGACCCAAAGTTGAAGTATAGTACTCAATTAGTACTTCGTCTGAAGGCTTGTCTGTTTCAGAAAAGTTCTTAAGATATGCTGCAAACCTTTGTGTGAAACTGTGCACTTTTTCCTTTTTCTCTTTCTTCAGTCCACATAGTCCTTTCATAAGGGCTGCGTGAGTCTTTTGAACTGCATATTTACTCCTGAAAATTCTCTCGAAAGTATCCCAATCCGGGATAGAATTAGCAGGCAACCCAAAGTACCAAGATGCAGCAGCTCCTTTGAGGGTATGCGGGAAAAGTCTGCACACTACATCTTCATGTTCCCCAGCCCTCAGACCTTCTATTGCCAAGTAGAAACTTTGTAGGTGATCATCCACTAGGATCTTCTCATTGGGGTCAAATTTAGGCAGTAACTTCTCAAAGGCTTGAGGTAGGTCATGCAAAGGGGGAGTCAGGTTTAGGGGTGACCTGGCTTTCCATGCAGGTGGTGGATTAGGTGGATTGGGAGGAGGTTGATTGGCGTTCGCCGTTGACACCGGCCATGAGTTGAGGTGGAGAGTGAGGAGGTGAACCAACAGGGGTGTGAACAGGAGAAATGTAAGGGGTTTCTGGGCCTTCTTGATTCAAAGGTAGCTCAACTTCTTGCAAAGCAGTCTCTACAAGTTCTTCCCAGTCTCCAACCAACAATGAATCTTCTGCTATAGGACGGTTTTTCTTCTTGTACTCTCTTCTAGGTAAGTCAGGGATAATTGGTAACCCTCCAAGCTTCTTTACGTATGCCCGAGTGTGTCTTCTTAGGTCGTTAACTACTTCATTACCAACAGCATATAGATGTTCTCTTTTTTCTTCTTCCGGAATTGGATTGCGCGGTCCACTACTTTCAGAACTGTAACCAGCGGAATAATATCAGGAAAACGGGTTTCCTCGGCCAGCGATGCACTGGCGGCCCTCCTTCTAGCGCCAAAACTGTTGAGGCCTGGAAAATCGCAGGCGGCAACAGTAAGGGATTCTTCCCAGTCAACGTTCCCAACTAGCCCGTTGATTGTTTGGTATAGGGAATCCGTCCGGTTTGCGGTCCGGCTACCGTAGGTCAAGTAACAAAAACAGAGGTTTTACCGGTTGCGGCCCGATCCACCGAGTTTTTTGTGTTTTTTGCCTTTAAGAAATGAAATGCAAGTGCCTAACTAAATGTAGGGTGATCAAGATGCAGGGAGCGGTCACAATGTGATGCGCAGGTTCTTACCTCTCGTCTTGTGCTCGCAAGCAACCAAATCAGATACACTAAGAAATAAACTAACTATCTAATCTATCCCTAGGGAGCAGAATTATCCTGTTGGGTGAATAATACAATCAGTACACGCATTGTGAAATGTTTCAGATAGCTGAGACTTTCTTCCAAAACACATGAACACTCTACAAAATATTTCAACAACCAGATAGCTGATTATTTATGAACAAGCCAATATTACTCACCATGGAAAAACTACATCACAAAAATAAACTTAAGAATATTCCAGCAAGAACATAGGTTCAGAAATCAGAACATTCTCACAGTTAAAGAGTCATTAGCTGAAAACGAAATAGTTCCTCTTCACATAGCTCAATTAAATACATGTGATGTATTCCATATTGCACCTCTTCCAGCAAGCAAAGTTTGCAATCTCTCATGTAAAACGAAGTAGTTCCTCTTACAATAAATGGTTTACAAAATTTCCCAGGGAAAAAGCCCTTTTTTCATTCCTACTTTCAGATATTTAAACTACAATTTGCGACCCTTGGGCTGCCTCCTCTGTCTCCTTCTCAGCTTCCCCAACGCTTCAAATTCTTGTACGAACTATTAGTGACTGACAAGTCTTCAAGTTCCATCTCTTCGTTGCCATTCACGCTGTCTTTTCTTTCGCTTGTTCTTCTAGCCTCGGTTTGATCCACGCCGAAACGCTCAGCTATACCTTCGCGCAATCGTAGTTCCACCAATCCCTTAGATCCCCCTGCGCAAAACAGAAAAGCATCATTTATGTATTTACGTTACATAACAAAATAGCAAGATCTACTCATGAAACAACCATCCCGCAAGGAAATTACCAGGCGCCGACACCACTACCTCGACCATGGCGGGAAACTTACTGGCGGTTCAACAAGACTCACGTCGGAAAGGGAAACCACTCCGCAGGCGGGAAACCATTAATCGGACGCCGGAAGGGTAGGACATCGGAGGTTAAACGGGTCTCCCCAGCCGCAACGGCAGACGAGACCAGGGTTGAAGACATAAGCTAACCGCGGGTGGGGAAAGACCAAATCGGACGTCGGCAAATACTCGCATCGGAAGCTCACTAGCTCTCCCCAGCCACAACGGCGGGGGGGTATAAGCTACGGTCCAGCGATTTAAGACCAAAACGAATCGGGCGTCTGAGGGATCCAGACTTCGGACGAATAAACAATCTTGGAGCCGCAATGGCGGAGGGGCTGGAACTTTGCAGCTTCCGATCTAACAACACAAAGAGGCCCGATCATAGGAAAAATCAACGATTAAAACAGCGCTAAGGGTCAACTGTGGCCAAAGTCGTTTTTTCTTTGCGAAGGCTGCCCTGAAGAACAAGATTTTATTTTTTTTCGGCTGGTAAACCCGACATCCACGACTCGAACCAAAATTGAACATGGCACACATAAATCTGCGGGCATCCAACTCCAAAGTAAAACAAAAAGAAGACACGTTCAAGAGGCCCAAGAGTTCAACGATCAAACTGTGCGAAATAATGAGGAGGGGACCAGAAATTAAACATTAATTTGGGGGAGAACGGTTGCGGCAGCAACACATTCCATAGAATACAAACACAAAGGCCCAGACACATCCAAGCTTTTGAAATCACGTTAAATGCATAAGAAGTTATAACACACTCATTTCATTTAATAAATTTGTGCAGAAGGCTTTGCACGTCTATTCTACTTCCCTTGGCCCAATCTTACAATGTTTTGACCGCCTAACATCTACACCTGCAGGCTTACATATATAGAAGAAATACAACTACCAGATCTTCTGGGATCCTAACTAACCTCGATCTATCCCTAATATCTCTAACTATTTACTTGAAATAGCAATTTCATGCCAACTGATAACTAATGCTATCTTTTCTAGATGCGTGTTTACATATTCACGAAGAAATCACGTCCGCCTCCATCAGTTTTGCCTTCTTGTCAGCTTGGATTTGGATAATGATCTAGAGGGGTTAATGCTCCTGGATCAGATTCCCAGGGTACAAAAATTCGATGGAGACTTGTCCGTGTGTCTCATTGTTGCGTTTGCACTTCATTCATCTTCAACACCCAGTCATAACTCTGGTCTTCTTCTACTCTCTTCTGTAGTAGTTCCATCGTAGTGTTGAGCTTCTTCACAATGCTCACTTCACAATGCTCAACAGTGAGCTACAATCAAGCCTTTGCAATAACAAGTATGTCTCACCTTGTTACAAAATACCTCATCATTCTTTTCTCCTGAACACGACCTTTCGGTATCTGTTACCCCTCCAAATGCATTCTGCACTTTGAGTGCTTAAAACACTATTTACAGAAGCAAAACGGAAATGAGGAGCAGCAGAAAGTATCAGGGTACAGTTTATATTTTCACCATTTGGCAGCTTCAGCACTCAGCTCTGGGCACATTTTTCAAGATGTTTTTTTCAAGATTTACAAGTACTTTTCTGGACAAGTGGTTTACTAATTCAGAGGATTCTTTTTAAATATCCACCAGGGAAGGGGCTAGCTATGAGGAGCAAGGATCTCCCTGCATTCTGCTTTCCTGGAGGTGTTAAGGCCCGCTTAATGGTAAGGACACCATCGATGAGTGACCTTAATGAGGTTGTGTATGGTCAGGAACACTCGAATCGAGATGATTTATCCTTTGTCTTCTCACTGAAGGTTGCTGACAATGGAGCATTATATGGAATTTGTGTTTATGTGCAAGAAATTGTTCAAAGACCACTATGCTGCCAGCTACTATGAATACTCCCAGCACTTTAACAATACTGTTTACTGCCCCCACAGGATGCATAGAATGCTTCTTTAGGTCTGAACTCAACCCAGTAATGCACAAAATCGAGGATTTAGGGCTGCTTACTGTTGATTTAAGGTTGAGATTTCCCCAGAATGCTTTCTCACTGATCTATGAAGGTCAAACGGCGCTGAGAATTGGCTAAATGTGCCCCTCTAAGGAGAAATTCGGTCCCTCATGGATTTGATTGGAATCAAGCCAATTTGATCTTGATTTGGTCTCCAGTTACCCCCAACAACATCCTTAGTTAACCCGGAACATGTTTGGGACAAGTTTCCACTGATTTAGGGATGTGTTTTTTCTCTATATTTTCTCTTTTTCTTAATTTTTATTCACTTTTAGCCTTTATTGGAGACTTTTTCACTTAAGTGATAAATGATCACTTAAAACTTAGGAAATGAAGGATTTTGGGGTAAATTGGGTGCTCTAAGTTTGAAAACGAGCACCCCCATGGCAAATTCAGACCCCTAGCCACACTTTTATGACATTTTGAATTTTTCCAATGAAACTATTAAAAAATAGCCTAAATTTACGGGATTTTTTTTCGAAAATTGAAAAAAATCCTTGGGGGACCTAGTACATGTTGATAATGACTCAAAACAATGTTTAACATGCTTATATACATTGACACGTGAACTTTAATAACCTCCCAGGGTTTAACCACCAAGATGACCATTCCAGCTTTGGAGGAGTGGTGAAAAACTCAAAAATTATACATGGCTTATTCAACACTGCATAATTGACAAGGGAAAAAACACCTTGGAATGATCGGCTTGACGTCTAAGTCCTTGGAATCCAAGTCCTTTACAATTTTTTTCCATGTTAGTACATTTATTACAATATCCCCACAGGGTATGAACATGTAATTATTAAAAAAGGGGCCCAAAAATGGCCTTGATGAATGATGGTACTTCTGAGCACTGATAATGAATGAGGTACTTGTTCATGACTTCAACGGCTCACTGGAAATCCACTCAAGTGCAACTTTAGTGGATAACAGGGCCACATCTTACTCATCCACCAATCTTCTTTCAATATCTCTAAACTTTAAGACTGGAATTTAACACAAATGTAACTGAAATTTGTACTTTTGCAACTGTAACTAAACAAATGGTACAAGTAACTTACATTCCTGTAACTATCACCATAGATCGCTACAAGCGCATTTTGCAATCCCCTCTCTAGTCTTCGATTCAACACAAACATTAATCCAATGAGCTAATTGTCTATCCATGAGCCAATTTAAAGCTACGATTCTCAAGTTTGCGTTTTCTCTGCAAAAAGGAATCTTATTAATTCTTCACGCTCTACTGGAATGAATTAACCAGATCGCACCCCACAGGATTTGGCATCCTCCTCACACTTTCCATGCTTTGTTTAATTATAATTTACAGTTCATTTATGGATTGCATGATTTTTAAGAAAGGACAACAACAACGATCTCATTCCTTCGGATCCAGTTTGCAATTTGGTCCAGGCTTGATTGCTTACACACAATCATTTATTTCGTTCTTAGGCACACATCCAATTTAAACTATCACATTTCATTACATATAATACAAACACAAAGGCCCAAACGTATCCAAGCTTTCAAAATCACGTAAAGATTAAATGCATAATAACACAATGATTTCATTTAATAAATCTGTGCAAAAGGTTTTGGACATCTATTCACCCTCGACCTGATCTTACAACGTTTTGACTGCGCTAACATATACACCTGCAGGATTACATATAGAGAATAATTACAACTACTATATCTCCCTAATATCTCTAACTATCCATGATCTATACCTAATATCTCTAAGGTTTACTTGAAATAGAAATTTCATGCAAACTAATAACAAACACTATCTTTTCTAGATGCGTGTTTACATATTCACGAGGAAATCACGTCCTCCATCAGTTTTGCCTTCTTGTAAGCTTGAATCTAGATAATGATCTAGAGGGGTTAATGCTCCTGCAACACTCTGTTTTGTCTTTGATATTGTTGTGTTGTAGCTGCCTCTTGACCTGCTCATGCAATTCCAGCATGCATTCTGCAAACCCACTTGCATCGACACTCTTCCTATCTTCTAGATTTGGTAGTTTAACCAAATTCACAATTCCTTTTGGTGATTTGCCATACACAACCTGAAACGGGCTCTTACCAAAATATCTGTTCACTGAGTTGTCATAAGTGAATTCATCCTAGGCCAAGTCCAATTCCAACTGGCTTGGTCTTTCTCCACTCAAGCCTCACAACAAGTTTCCAACGCTTCGATTGACCACCTTGATCTTCCCATCTGTTTGCAGGTGGTACGCTGAACTGTATAACAACTTGGGACCCATCTTCCAAAGTGTTCTCCAAAAATGTCCAAGTAACCTTGTATCTTTTTAAAACATTTACTTTATTAACTAGCCATCCTCTAAGAGTAGGTGCCTTGAATAGCCTTGCAGGCCTCGAATAATGACTCGGTATGACCTCCATTTCCCGCCACCGTCCATAGGTGTGATGGAGTGACCACCTTGTTTCCCTTCGGGGGAAAAAATCTCACATCATACAAAGGATGAGTGCTCGTCTCTTGGCAACTGACCGACTTTATACTTTATTTGCAAAAGTGTTTAAAAACATTGTTATTTGGAGCACTTGTTTTGATGGCCAAAGGAAAACCATCTGGTGAACTTGGCCACATTGACCAAGCCACATACTTCATAGCCAGAGACATAGAAAAACATGGAATCCATGCATAGGGGTCAAAGTGTGGAAAGGATCTTCAATCTGACACGTCTTAGTCAAACATAAGTCATTGGAAAAAATCAATTATGGATGAGCTGGATGGATGGGGACAAGTGATACATGGAACCAACATAGCACTAAAGTCTAAAATTTGTATAAAGCATGGCATAAGAAAAAGTCTTCAACATCAGATTCTCTAATCATTCTCAACGCAAGTTACTCATTAGTAGAACATATAATATAAATATAGGGCACCATAATCATCATAGCATAAAAAGTCAAAGGTGTTACTATACATCAGAGAGCAATATACCTGATCTCACCATAAACATGTCTCTATCTGATATTCCCATCTGTGAATTGTGTACCATCTTTGTTGCTCTGCTCGAATGAATTAGGTCATCATTGAAGTCATCTCAATGGACAAGGAGATCTCAGTCCTGGTAAGGAAATACTCTGCATCTGCTACTGAATAAATGCTTTGAATGGCTCATGCTATAAATAATGATCCATGCTGTATCTCCATCTGAATGTCTGGCTCAGAAAAATAAAGAGAACAATCTGGATGTTACATGCTGCATCATGGTAGCCCAACTACCATATATGTGATAACAGTATGATTCGATTTGTAGATTCAAATTAGCTGGTGATTGGTGAGGTGTATGAGTAGATGGATAGCATGCTAGGCCAAATCAAAAGACATTGTTGAGTAGAGAGATGTGATCTTGTATGATCTTATTCATAAACGTGTGGTCAAAAGGTGGGATAATCTGAATGTTCCACTCCATGCCCTAACATATGTCCTTACTCCAAAATATTATTATCCATCTTGGTTGGCCCAACTAGCACCTAGGGGTGGAGTTAGGAGAAAACCACACACAAATCCAGAGGTTTAGAATGGGTATATGCTTTCATTAGACAAGTTGGTCCTTGATGAAGAGGAGTGTGCTCAAGTATGAAGCGAATTGAGCAAATACATCAGTGAACTTGGAGTCTCTGGTAACTTGCATGCAACCAAAGATCGAGATAGGTTGAGTCCTATCGAGTGGTGGAACATGTATGGCTCCTCTACCACACATCTGCAAAAATTGGTGTTGAGGGTGATTTCACAAGTTGTTAACACTTCTTTTGTAGAGGTGTTGGAGCAACTATAGCCTCATCCACAACATGAACAGAAACAAATTGGATGTAGATCAGGCAAAAAGCTTGGTTTATGTGCACTACAACTTGAGGTTGTTGTCCCACTATTGTGATGCGGCCAAGAATGATATAACATATTTGATTTGGGACAACGATCCATAGGAGGCTAATTTGGAGGATGGAGCCATAGCTTTAGAGCACTTGGAGGCTAAACTACTAGGTGATCATGATGGTGATTAGATTCATACAACAGAAATGCCACCCGCAACCACTAACAAGTTTCTTGACGTAGGAGCTTTGCCTTTAGCTTCACAACATCTAACATTGTGTGGGGGCCATGCAACTATTGCTTGTGTTCCACAAACACTTTTAGTTTCTCTTGCTCCTGTTCCTAGATAATGAAAAAAATGGAAGTTTCTCATGGCAAGAGGAAAACCTAGTAGATAGCTCATAGCACTTTGTCTTTAATATTTATTATGGCCTATTTTTTAAACATTTTATGATAGTTTAAATTTTAACTTTGAAGTTTGAACTAGGCGATATATCAAAATTAAAAAATCAAAATATTTTCGATATTTTCAACATATGGCAATATATTGAATGAGTCGCGATATATTGGGAATATATCCCTAGTTTTTGAAAAATATCACCTTGCTCATAAAAGATGCGTGGAATTTGGGAAATAAAGCCATGTGTTGGGTTTTTGGCAATGTTATCAGAACTGAATAGGAATTGATTTAGTAATAATTTGTAATATTAAATTTTTAAAGTAAAATTATAGAAAATGAAAGACGAAAAACCTGAATTTTAACATTACCATTAATGTTTCAGGATGTTTGAGAGTGGTCCCAACTTAATTGGACTTCATATGCAAAAAGTAGAATTTTAGATCCCATTCAGAATTCAACAGGTTTATTAGCTTTTAGGATTTCAGGATTGCAACGTTTCCATTGGATTCTATCTTGTACGAGGGTATGGGATTGACATTTAATCAAGCACATCAATTCCTCTATGTACCTTGATGTTGGTGGTGTTGAATCTCCTTTGTCACGACCTTAATAAAAATGTACCCTTCACTCAACAAAATCACTTATTAAGCATGGGAAGCTTTTTCTACCTAATTTTAACTATTGGATTATGAAGTTTCATCAAAATTGTAGGGTGTTGACTAATGTTCTTGGAGGATCAATTTTGAGATTTGAGGTAGAGGCAAGGGCTAGAGCCTAGAGGAGGGGGTCATAGGGTGCTGTTGATGAATAAGATCCCATTATAGCAATAATTTTGATGATATGCATTTATGGGAGGAGACAACTGACATTGGATTTTACCTCAGCCCCATTGCCTTCCACCATAGCCCGAGTAGTTGGAGCTTCTAGTTCCACCATAGGTTCATCCGAAGCACCTACAGGACCATCTTTTGTTTCCAGAGGAAGAGCGGTGTTCCTTTCCCATAAAAGGACTAGAGGGGATCAACGATTCCTATTATTTATCATTGTACTATGTAGTATCTAGATGCCTTATGAGTCATCACGATTAATCTCATGAGATACATTTATTTTGATTTTTTGATGTGATTTGGTATCATTCTATTAGAAACAGATTTCATAATTCCAGTTTAGTGTCGATATGTGATCATGATGTACCATTTGACATCTTATGTATCTTATATATTAGTTGTATCTTCATATTTATGAAGCAATGTGTTTATTTGATGTTGCTGTTGCTTGAGATGTTAACAAAATTGAAAAAAATGGTTATTTTTGTATTTTTTGAAGTTTATGATATTTTCCCAGATATTGCCGACAAGTTATATTTTGGAACCTTGGTGATATACACGCTGACATGATATATGTACTTATGGTTTGAAACTACCTTTGAAGTCTAAATTGTAATTGCATCTTACAACTCTTTGGTAATGAATATGATGCTTTGCTTCATTTTGTGGTTGATGTTATAAGTTATAGCTACTAGATGAATGATGTTATGTTTACTAAATGGTTAGATGAAGGTCTATATTTTCATGTTTGGTATAGCTAATTTGGTATTATGCATGTTCTTTTAATATATATGCATCAAAATATATTAAAATATGTATTATATAAAAAACACTCCCAAAATGCTCCGCTCTCGGAAGCTTTTGAAAATTGTGCTTCCTGCTCCTGCTACCCACTCCTGCTCCGTTCTCCCAGCAGCCATGGGTGTTTATAGAAGTACAAAATTGGTGGAGAGTGATCATCTTCGACCAAATTTCCTAGGGGTACAATTATAAAATGCATATTTAGGGAAGTGATCATCTTTGACCAAGTCATCGATGGAGTATTTACAATGACGTAGGTGAAATACAAAAATATAAAGTACAAAGATTAAGTCCACTAGGAACTATGGGCTAAATTTTATTGGGGAGGGGGTGCTGTCACCCCTAAACCAAGCGCCAGAGCTAGCATGTTTTGGTAACATTGTGGCATATCTGGATGATCTCAAGGGATCTTGAAAAGGGGGGCACCACTTCATTGATCTATTGTCATCGGTTCCAATGACTAGAGCATCTCCTGGGTGTTTGATGCCTACACTAGCTGAAATAGGCTGAAACAAAGATGTAACCAATCTAGTGGATCTAGGATTGGCTAGCCAACAATTTACCCACAATTTTGTCAAGGACGAGTTATTTCAACTTGAGAAGAATCCATTTGTAATGTTTACTGAAAATTCCTTGAATTGATTCTAGCAATTTCCATATCTTCATCTTACTCTAATCCATTCCTGGACTAAAATGAAGAAAATAGTTACCTTAGTTCATTCTATTAGAAATGCTATAAAGTTCTGCCTTCTTGTTTCTTGTAGCAAAAGTCATCATCTCAAGACTCAAAATTTCTGGCAACATAAAATCAATTTCCCTCTGTTGTAAAGGACAAATGAAACAAACAAAGGAAGGTCTTCTACTTAACCCCCCCACATTTTAGGAAAATGCAGCATACATTACATTGGGAATCAATATACATGAACACCGTGACTTTCACAACCTGAAGCCAAAAGAGTGGTCACACAAGTTCCACCTTTCTATATAAGCAAGGACAACTGGCATATCTGATTTGTCTCCAACTTGAAGAGTATCTATATCTTTCTGAAAAATGCCATTCCTGGCTAAAATCTGGATAGTCAGATCTGATCTAAAGAGAGATACTTCTCCCAAGTAGTCACCTGAAAAAGTTGCTTGACAGTGTTGTTTCTATTAAAAAGAGATGCCCTGTCAGCTTGATTGCATTCCGCATACTCCTGCTTACCTGTTGGATTATCTATTTGTCTCCAAACACGATCCCAGTGATTCCCAATGCTTGCTTTAGGCATATTTGGTTGTTGAGAAAATTTGAAAATCCATCTCTTTGTGCTTGACACAAAACATTTTTTTTCTTTTAATGTAGGGTTGTGATTTTGCATCGAGTTTCACATTAACATTGTTCAAGGTGCATGCAGGTATCTGAACAAAGTGCAAGCCTTTTACATAAAGAAAATAGTTTTGTCTGCCATGCTGGAGTGAATCGGCCTAAGCTTTCAGTTCAAATACCTCCAAGACCCATGAGTAATGGCAGTACCAGTTCTCTGAAGTCAAACCTACCACCAACACCGAGTTCAATGAAGAACAAAACTCCCATTAGAGGCTTTCCACCTCGACCAAGCATCAAGAACAGGGCATCTACTTCAGAGGGTGAAAAGACTGTCTTGCTGACACATGGTGCATCATTAAAGTCAATACCATCACCGGGAACAGAGGCTACACTTTCTGCTTTAAAATCATATTCATTTAAAAAGGTACTAGCAGCCTTTTCTGGGAACAGAGGTTCATCACTGCCAGTGACTCCTGTTGCAAAATTGTCTCCGTCAACTTCTGAATCACTTTATGGAGTGAAATCTGTTGACCAGTCTTCTCTAATTGTAAGTGTTCTCTCCATTTTTATTTTCTTTATCCTCTGTTTGCTGATCTTCTTTATAAAATTGGAGTTCAAGTTGGATAGGATGGGCAAAGAGATAATTAACATAAATGGTAGAACTTGTGTTGCAAAAATATAAATGTTTCTTTTTGAATATTCAAATAAGTTGAAATGCTTCTAGTGTAGCTTTAAATAGAATCTTGAATGCAATCGATAGGCTTGAATTTGGCTTCTATAATAAAATGATTAGCCACGATTATGTTTTAACTTTTAAGAACTTAAAACTCTGCTTTGAACCAAATTGATAAACTTGAATTTGGTTCCACAACCAGAAAGATGAAATCCTAAATGAATATATTATCAGCCTTGATATGGGCATGTAGCATTTAGCCTGGGTGCACATGTGGCCCATTAATGTGATATATGATACTGTCTGGACCCTGAAATTCATCATCGGCCTTAGTTCATGTATTGATTTCTGTCTCATTTTGATAGAGTGCAACACTTTAGATTGTTTGAATGCACTTGTATTATTTGGACTTGTCTTTGGTGCTTTTGTATGCCTGCTCAGATATTGTATTGTGCCTCTCATATGTCTTATAAACATTTTAGTAGAAGAGGGTTATTAAAATAAATTCTATTGAACTTACCAAAACTATACTATGCATACATTCTGATTGCAAAAACAAACTGAAATCCACATACCAAACTATGCCATGCATATATATGATGATAGGATCAAGCCTATCACTTGGTCTAACCGTGGCGATTGTGAGGAGTGTTCTCATTTCCACCCAGGTTCAATTCTGGCAAGTGTCTTGTCGAGCTCTTAATGAGTATATTGTTGTAATGGCCTTGAGCCCCATGTTGAGAAAGTCTTGAGCTTCTGCAGAAACCAGTTTACCCTGGGTACCATCCTCGAAATGAGGGGAGGTGCCCAGTGGGTTTCCCCGGCATGTGTATTTCATGAAAAAATGATGATAGGATCAAATGATGAGACAATAATTAACTCAATCTATATTGGATTTTGTAATGGCAGATAAAACCAGAGTTATAGAAGGGCAGGTTCCTCAAGCATGGAATCGCAACCTAAATTTGGAGAGTTGAAGTTAAAATTAAGAGGATGCCCTTTTCCAAAATCCTTGTTTGTTTCTGATTTAAAGTCATTTATTAAAAAAAGGAAATCCAAATGTGTAACCTCTGTTGCCTCCGCCATTTCTATGGCATTTCAATCCATTATATGTTTAAATGTAAGTAAAACCCGTAAAATTGATTGTCCAAGCTTAACAATAATCTACTTATTGCTTCAATACAAAAGTCTCACCCTTATTTCTCCGGAAAAAATTCAGTTATAACTCCTGGAAAAAATTTGCATTTAACTTGAAGGCAGTGTATAATTTTCAGAGGATTTGAAAACAGAGTTACCGGCTGTAGAAAAGAGTTTTCAGTTTGACAAAAAAAATTCAGTTTGCAGAGGATTTTAAAACAGGGTTTCAGTTTGCAGAGGGTTTGAAAACAAAGAAGGATCACTTAAAAAAAGCAGAATGCAAATCACTGACACTTACTATATCTTCAGAAATTTGTGCTTGGAGAATTTTATAACATAAATTGTTGTACCTTCTCCAGTTTCCAATGCTTCCGGGTTGAATTGATCTATGCATTATTTCTAAATTTCTAATACTGCTGAGTCGTATTGACCTTGCAATTACCACTGAATATATGCGTGCCCGCCATGAGCAATTGGAGGAATTACCGTCGGCATGTCTTCACAGCTCAGGGTTTCTGCCTGTTTTTTGTTTGTATTCTTTCTTCTGCTGGTCTCTTCTTTCAATATGCGTATTACCGCTGCCTTTACCAGTCATCAGCCGTAGGGAGTGTGGGGTCGCAGGTTACCGCCAGGCCTTTATTCTTTGATTGTAGTCTCCAGTCTGTTAGTTCTTGAATTCACACTTCAAAAGTGTAGAAATCCCAAGCACAAAATGCAAACCCAAGGGTAACTCACGGGGGCTACCCACTGTCACCTCAGTCACTTCTCTCCAACTTTAGGTTGGCTCTTCTCCAACACAAGGGGAATATCCCTAAGATAGGATTGCTAAGACTATGACAATGAGGCTCAAGGTGATGTGAAGAGATTAGCTTAGCAAAACATTGTCATCCTTTTGTAGTATAGAAATAAATGTGATGGAGGATCAGGAACTAGTGCCTATTCAGTGTTGGGCACAATGGTGTCAAAAGATCAAGCTAAAGCGAGCAAGTTATATGGATGATTAAGACAAGTAAAGCTGTAACACATACCACAATTTACCTTAACTTTCTATTAGATGATGTAGAAACAAACTTGGAGGGCCTTAATGGTGCCACTCTCAAACATTACTATGAGGGTGTGTATTGCAAAGAAATGGTAACCCAACAACAAGTCTTAGAAAATGATAGATGTATGACAACATGTTCAGAAATAAAACATCAAAGGAAATTTGAAGGGGAAAACCCTCACATTAAACCCTTCCAAGATGGTAGATAATACTAGATATACCCCTTCCACTCAGCCTCTCAAGCATATGTTTGCAAGTACTCTCTATCATACATCCATAACAATTAGAACTGACAACATGAGCTTCACATGAAATAGAAAGATCTTTCATACCTCCATTACGTCTTCCAAAAGATATACAATAATGCTCCATGACGAGAGAAATCCTCACAAATCCACCCTGAAAATGAATAAGGCTCACTCTTTATATAGAGTGTAGCTCAACTTCCTTTACAATAAACTAATAGTTTCCTCTCCTAGATCCACTATTCACTCATCAAGCTCTCCAACAATAGCATAAAGTGGTTTAGATCCTCTTTTCTCTCCAAAGAAAACAATAAAATAATGCTAGATCATAACTGACTCATGTTGTGAAGTCAACAATGAATAAAAGAATATCATGGTTATGTTATGAGTCTTCTCCAATGTGGATGTCTCCTTCAAGGAAATACAACAACATATACCTCCTCAAGATGAGACGTGTGGCTCATCTAGCAAAGTGCACCCTCCAATGGCACATGTGGTCAAAATTTGGTGTGAGATGTTTAAATGATAGTTTTGAAATCACTAACTTCCTCAATACTTATCTGATTTTCTATTATAATCAGTTTCCAGAAATCCCACGACCACTCTACAACTAATGGCATTGACTTGGCGATAACTAGAGCACTTTGTCCAAAGATATTTGTTGATAAGCTAGCTTGCATCACCAAAAGTATCGTAGTCCTTCAAGATAGGACATCACCTTCAAGATAGGACACCACCTTCAAATGGCTCAAGATCCCAAGTGCAAATTCATCAAAGAATGTGCAAATGCTAGATCTATGAAATGAGTAGTCAACCAATGAAGATAGTAGCATCAAGCCATGTGCAACGTCATCACAAATTTCAACTAACTCCATCAGGAAGGGGATGGCTCCTTCTTCAAGCAATAAAGTGTATGGACATGCCTCCATATGTTTGCCAAGAGATAAATCAAGGGGTGTGCTCAACTAGATATGTTAACCAACCATGCCAAGATGCCATCGGAGTGCCAAGTGTCTCCATAGAAGCAAGCGCATCCAAACAAGAGTGCATTCTAGAGACACGTGTCGACCCTTTCAAGCAAAGATGAGTGCATGTTTCAAGATATGCGATAGGAGAGAGGGTGCTCCAAGGAAAATCAAGGTTTATCCGGTAGTTATCATCTTCCAAGTGTGAAACAACTCCAAAGTGTTAATGTATTTGTAACTTCTGAAGATATTCACTTGTATATTTCATATTGTATTTCATTGTACCCTGACGGAGATGTTTGTTCCTCTGATCGGGAGAGTCATTAATGTAATTAAGTCATGTAAAGTCATTGAGGTTAACCCTCCATTGTATGTCAGGGCATTAGACCCCTCAGTTAAGTTATATTAGGATTATTAGACTCTCTTAGAGAAGCCGACCCTGTAGGGAAAATGTCAAGTGGAAAAAAGGTATAAATAGAGAGTGTGACTCTATTTTAACACACTCACTCACTCATCAATAGTGCATGAGAGAGAGAGGACTAGCTCACACAAGTGAGAGAGAGAGCAGCTGTCGAAGATCATCTTTATACTTTTGGGTTTTACTTTTGCTACTGGTGCTCATTCTATCTCCGAGGAAGTTGCAGGGTTTTCTCCTTTATGGTTTCCCCGAGGAAAATCTGTGTCTGTTATCTCTTGTGATTATTGCTGTGCATGTTATTCTCTCAGATAAGATCCTAGATCATATTGATTAAACAGTAAAAATCTAACATGGTATTAGAGCTAACCTGAGAAGAAGGCACTGTGCAGCTGTGGAAGCTAGGGTTTCTCTCCATAGATCATCAACAAAAGGAGGCTAGGCTAACTCTCCTAAGGAAGGCACATCTTTCTGTCGAAACATAATTGGATTCTGAGCATTTTCAGTTTTGGCCTGTCACTGCTGCGGGAAATTAGGGCTTTTCACATAAGTGGAATTTTTGAGTGAGCCTCGCATAGGATTGTTCTCCTCCTCAAAATAAAAATTTAGAGATCAAGATCAAAATTTTTGGTTGGGTAAAACTCTGGGAAAGTCAAACCCTAATTTGACCCTGGACCAGAAAACCAGCATTGCAGAAGATCAGTTCTAGATCTAGTCTAGGCATTTTAAAGTGGTAAGATCTAAATCTTTTGTATTTTCATTTGAGGTTCTCATTAAAGATGTCTCACCACACCAAGCTTGAGGATAAGCTTGATGGAGCTGATAACTTTTGAGCATGGAAGTATAGGATTTCACTTGTTCTTGAAGAAAATGAATTGGACACCTACATAAGTGGAGAGGTTCCAGTTCCAGAGGGAGATGAGGCTAAAGCCTTACACAAGAAGAACTTGGTCAAGGCCAAGAGGATTATTGCTGATTCTATCAAGGATCACCTTATACCACATGTGTCTTCATTAAAGACACCTAAAGAGATGTTTGATTCCTTGACCAAGCTATTTGAAGGAAAGAGTATAAATCGAAAGATGACTTTGCGAAATCAGTTGAAGAATGTAAAGATCCAGAATGCAGAGACCATACAGTCATACTTTACAAGGGTCTCTCAAATCAAAGAACAACTTGAAGCCATGGAAGAAGACGTAGAGAATGGAGAAATTGTGATGATCACCTTGAATGGTCTCCCTAGGTCATTGTAACACCCCGGTTTTGACCCCGTTTACATTAATGTATATGATGTATGTATTGTAAATAATCATGGTGCGGAGTTAAAGGCCAAGGCCCCACCATTGATTTGGATATGTTATGTTTCGGATTTTGAATTGTCACCGATGGTATATCAGGACATACGACATATATTAAATTGTGGCATCATGTAAACATGCACTTTAATTAAATAACCCAACCAGCTATGTTCGTGGCAACTAAATTGAGAAGGGGCATGATTCTCATAAGGATAGGGGGGGGGGGATGTCAAACCTTGAGCTATGAGGGAAAATCCATGTGTCACCACCCTGTTTGATTGCTCATCTTCCCTTGTCTTATCCAACTACCACTTTAATGCTCTGCAGAGTAGTTGAGGTAGTTATTGCTGGGGAGTGGAGTGTGGCAGGATTGTCAGTCCTTGCCCACATGCACACTCCACCAGCGAATCGAACCTCACGTTGGGCAGAAGAAAACGACTACGCCCATCATTCCACGACGGTGCTGAAACACTCATGCACTTCCGACTCGCCATTCTCCATGGTCGCTCATTCTCATGCAAGGAAAAACGTCTTGTGTCTCATGCAGAGGATTCTTTCCTGTTTGGCCTCACGCAGCCAGGGGAGGGAGCTGTTTCGGCTGTCATTCACGTTCTCCACAGAGAGGTATCTGGTGTGTTTCCATCCATATTTTGGGATCCGGTGTAAATTTCTCTCATGCACAGGTTGGGAGGCTGATTTCCTTCCCCATTTGCGGTCTGTGTAAGTCTTTCTGGTGGCTTCATTGTTGAGAACGGGCTGTTGTTTCCCCACGTTGCTGGTTGTGTTTGTTTTACATTTTGGGACTGCTGTAAGCTGTTTTGGAGTCGTTTTGGCCACGATAGGGCCAAGAACGGCTCAGGAATTGTTTTCCCTATCCAAGCTGTGAATCGCTTGTGTGACTGCGTGTATGCAGTGGTTGGTCTTCGGACTGTGTTGGAGTAGGGATGAGGGCTTGGTTTGCTTGATAAACCTGGTGTGTTTTGGAACCACACAGATAGAGCTAGAGGGTTGGCTTTCTTCTCCACAACCCCTGAATAGCACTGGAAGGGAGGTTAGGGCCTGAGGGACTGTGTAGCAAAGAAGGGACTGATTTCCTTGTGTTGGGTGTGTGTGGGTATGCTAGAAGTCAGGCTAGTTCTGGTGTAGGTGTCCTTAGCTCTGCAATGAGCTCACCAGCTTAGCATATGACCTTTCTCGGCTCCTTGATGGCCTGATAAACCCAACTG
>LPNX010206653.1:33338-43759 GCA_001517045.1 Pseudotsuga menziesii | reverse complement strand
CAACTGTGTTGGCTTGGCTGTGTTTTGTGTATCCTTGGCTATGTGTAAGCCTGCTTGTTCCTTATTCCTTGGGGAATCATGCCCAGCTCGGGGGTGGCAGTGTTGCTGAGAGATTAAGGAGCACGTTGGCCTATGGTTGGGTGGAACGTTGCGGCGACGTAGCTGGTTGCGGGATGAGTCCTTTATAAGATAAGTAATCTTGTCTATTTTACTTCTGCAATCATATTTACTGTTAATAAATTATGATGAACATGTTGAATGAATGAATGTATGTTTGCTTCCGCTGTGTATGTGAATTATTATGCATCTTAGCATGTTTTATGTTCAAGCATTTTGTTTCATATATATCCATGTTCATGGGGTGGTTTGCCCGGATGGTTAACGCCATGGTAGCGTCCTCTTCGTCGATCAGAGGGTCGGGGACATTACAGTCATGGGACTCCTTTATTCAAGAAATTTGTGCTAGAAGAAAGTTAATCACCTTCAGTAGGCTGTGGGAGGAATGCTCACAAGAAGAAGCTCGAATCGTAGCTCGAGAAGAAAAGATGGGAAATGAAGATCAAGCTCTCACAACACACACCAAGAATAACAAAAGGGAGCACTCTCATCACAAGAAAGGAAAACATCATCACAAGAATCATAAAGATAACCCTAGAAGACCCAGGAGAGATCTATCTAATGTCAGATGCTATACATGTGATGAGAAGGGACACTTCTCCAGATATTGTCCTAGAAATAAAGGTGGCTCTCACAAGAAGAAGAGCAACAAAAGAAGACATCATGCTCACACTGCAGAGGATGATGAACCTCTTAGGAAGATAGCCAGAGAAGAAAGTGAAGATTCTTCAAGCAATGAAGAGTATGTTTTGATTTCTTCCCTCACAAGAACTATTACACATGGAAGCAATGATTGGCTCATAGATAGTGGGGCTTCCAAGCATATGACAGGATTCAAGGAATCCTTCATGAACCTATCTGAACATGAGTCACCCCACAAAGTGAAACCTGGGGATGACTACCAGTATCCTATAAAAGGAAGTGGTGAAGCCTCGTATAAGCTAGACTCTGGAAAGACTATAAAGATGAAAGATGTCTTGTTTGTACCAGGACTAAAGAATTTTTTTCTCTCCATATCTGCATTGGATGCAAAAGGTATGAGGGTTGCATTTGTAGATGGCCAAGTTCTTATGTTGCCAAAGGGAAAGACCATAGATGATGCAGTAGTGATTGGAGAGCAAGAGGAGGCTTATACAAATTAAAGGGCCAACCAGAACAAGCTTTGGTCCATGACTCAGTAGAGCCAAGTGAACTTTGGTTTGCACATGTGCAAGCAAAGTAGTTGAAGGTCTTCCAAAAATCCAGGAAAAGCATGAAGGAGTTTGCAAAGGATGTGCGAAGGGAAATAACACAAAGAAGACATTTTCAAGTAGCGAGAGCAAGGGAAATGGAATCTTGGAAGTCATCCACTCCGATGTATGCGGTCCGATGTCATCCAGTTCATTGAGTGGGTATGTATATTATGTTTCTTTCATTGATGATTTTTCTAGGAAGACATGGATATATTTCTTGAAGAGCAAGGATGAAGTATTCAGTAAGTTCAAGAAATTCAAAGCTTTGATCGAGAGCCACGTAGAGAAGAAAATCAAGATCTTTCGATCAGACAATGGTGGAGAATTCACATCAAAAGAATTCAAGGAATTATGCAGAGAGTCAGGGATTAAGAGGGAGTTGACCACTCCGTACAATCCACATCAAAACATAGTTGCAGAAAGGAAGAATGGAACGACTATGGAAGTAGCAGGGGAAATGATTCATGATCAGGATCTTCCTATGCATCTATGGGAAGAAGCTGCTAGGGCAGTTGTGTATGTACATAATCGTACTCTGCATAGAGTACTTGAAAACAAGACACCAAAAGAAGCCTTCTCTGGAAAGAAACCAAAAGTTAGCCATCTGAAAATATTTGGTTTCCCGGTGTACATACACATTTCGAAACAGAAGAGGACGAAGTTAGATCCTTCAAGAAAGAAGGGTATATTTGTGGGATATAATGAAAGCTCGAAGGCTTACAGAATATATTTCCCAGGATTTAAGAAGATCGACATCAGCAGGGATGTAACATTCGACGAAGACTCAGCATATCACAAATCTAGAAAGATACCTGTTGAAGACATTGAAGAAACAGAAGCACCCAGGATCCGAGATACAACAATGAATGAAGTAAATCCAGAAGATTATGGAGAACATGAGATAGAAGACCCACAAGAACCTGTAGATCCACCACGTGAGAAGAATTCTCACAAGAGGAAACCAGCATGGGTACGAGAAGCAATTCAAGATGCAGAGAGATATGGTACTCTTGAGGGAATGCATAGAGAAAGCAAGAGTCCTAGACCATTCTCCCGTTATGTAGCCATGCTGTGTGACATCATTGACAAAGAACCTTCCAACTACGAGGAAGCAGCTGAGAAGAAAGAATGGAAGGATGCCATGATCGAAGAATACCAGTCAATCATGAAGAATGATGTCTGGGATGTGGTCCCGAGACTAGTAGGGAAGTCTGTTGTGACTTCCAAGTGGATCTACAAGATCAAGCATGCTGTAGATGGCAGCATAGAGAAACACAAGGCGAGATTTGTGGCACGTGGTTTCTCCCAGAAGGAAGGGATAGATTATGAAGAAACATTTGCACCCGTAGCCAGATACACTTCCATCAGATCAGTACTTGCTCTGGCTGTAGTGATGAAATGGAAGATACACCACATGGATGTCAAGACAACATTCTTGAATGATGTAGTGGAAGAGGAAGTGTATGTGGAGCAGCCACTCGCATTTGAGACACATGACAGGGAGACTCATGTGTGCAAATTGAAGGAGGCCTTGTACAGTTTGAAATAGGCACCCGGGATGTGATACGACTGGATTGGCAACTTCTTGACTAGTTTGGCTTTACCAAGAGTAAAGCGGATTCCAACCTTTACTACAAGGTTGAGAAAGGGAACCCAGTGATACTTCTACTGTATGTAGATGACCTCTTAGTGACAGGTGAGGATGGGTTGATTGTTGACACGAAGAGGAAGCTTCCTCCCGAGTTCGAGATGAAGGACTTGGGTATGATGCACTACTTTCTAGGCATGGAGGTGTGGCAGAGTGCGGATGGAATCTTCCTTGGACAAGGGAAGTATGTAGTGGAGATCCTGAAGAGGTTCGGGATGATGGACTGCAAGGCCATGGCCACACCTATGGCATTGAACCTGAAGCTATTGAGTGATGCTTCATCAGAGTTAGTTGATGCCACGATGTATCGTCAGATGATTGGATCCTTGATGTACTTGACGAATACGAGACCAAATATTTGCTTTGCTGTGAACACATTGAGATAGTTCCCGATGGATCCGAGACATGTTCACTTGATTGCCGCAAAGCATATTCTGAGGTACCTGAAGGGTACAGTTGATTATGGGCTCAAGTATGATGCGAATCGAAAGATTAACATGGAGTGTTATGTGGATTTGGATTGGGAAAGCAGTGCCATTGATAGGAAGAGCACTTCGGGGTGTTGCTTCAGTATGGGATCAGGTGTGATCTATTGGTTTAACAGGAAGCAGTCCTGCATGGCACTAAGCACAACCAAAGCAAAGTATGTCGCAACTTGTTTGGCTAGTTGTGAGGCAGTATGGCTGAGGAAGCTACTGTCTGATTTGTTTGCTCTCTTGTTGGATGCTACTTGTATACAATGTTGCATGACTCGGACTCAGCAAAGACTTGGCTGCCATATGACTCGTCGACTCAGGAAAAACTCGGGAAAGACTTGGGACAGACTTGACAAGACTCGGTAAATAAGAAAAAAAAATATTGATATTAATATAAATCTCTAATTTAAATATATTTATTTAAAAATTTATAATTATTAAAGATTTTGACAATTTTATTATTTTTATTTAAATATTTAAATTTTTATATATATTAATTTTTATAATTGAAACATTGCATAATATTAATACATTTAAATATAACTATGAAGAAAAAAATATTACTATTTTATTAAATTAATGATTATAATTAATTTTAGATAAATTAAATAAATGATTTATTTTTATTTGTTGTGATGCTTTAGTTCCTCTAAAATTTTACATAATTCCTCAAGCTAAAAAAATTAATATACACTACTATAACTATCTATAATAAATAGAAACAAAGAAAAACTATGTTTATAACTTTATATATATAATTTATAATTTGTGTTTGTATAATGATATGATTTTGACCTCCCGTCAATGACCATGTAGCTTCTTTCTTATCGACGACATGCATCTAGGGCAGGTTTTACTAGCCCATATATGTTCGATAAGCCTCTACCAATAGGCAATTTACAACAATTTTTTTAAAAGTTTCGGACGATATTCGTTAATTATTATTCTGATAGCGGGCGACCAATTCATGCAACATTCTCATAGCGACCCATTCTCCTCATGAAATAATTTCCAGCTTGAAAGCATCCAACCCCTCGAGTTATGATGATCTAAGAATTCATTGAATGATGGGCATCACTATGGTCGAGTCCGTGCGAGTTCCGTGGCGAGTTCTGACCGAGTCCATGCGAGTTTCGTGCGAGTTCTGGCAAGTTCGTGCAATTTTGGCGAGTTCCGACAAGGTGGCCGAGTCTCTTGCGATTACTCGGGTCGGTGGCTGACTCGACGCGACTCGCGAGTCCAGCGCGAGTCGTGCTTCACTGCTTGTATATATTGCGACAACCAGAGTTGTGTGAAGTTGTCTGAGAACCCGGTGTTCCATGACAAGTCGAAGCACATCGAGATTAAGTATCACTATATTAGGGATATGGTGCAGCGAGGAGCAATGAAGCTCCAGTATGTTGCAACGGACGAGCAGATAACCGATGTATTGACCAAGCCGCTAGCCAGAATGAAGTTTAAATACTTTAGAGAGAAGCTTGGTGTACTTCAGATTGAGGTTCCTTCCAAGGGGAAGTGATGAGTCCGGAAGACGCAGATACACATGGGATTTTCCGACATGGTGGTAGGTTGGTCCTCCCATGGTCGTTGATGTAATTGCTAGAGCTTTTTCGTCATGGTGGTAGGTTGGTCCTCCCATGGTCGTTGATGTAATTGCTGAAGCTTTTCCGACATGGTGGTAGGTTAGTCCTCCCATGGTTGTTGATGTAATTGCTGAGCCTTTCTCGGATGGTGGTAGGTTTGTCCTCCCATTCCGGTGGATGTAAGTCTCGTGTTATGTGTATCTGGGCTGTGCTCCGTGTGACGATGAGATGATTTGAAGATGATGAGGTAACAGTAGGATCCTGCAGGTTTTGCAAGAGGCATATAATAAGTCCTGAGATGTACTTACTTGATGGCTTGCTTGCATAGATGATGAAGACCTACATGGAGGCTAGGCCTACATCCAACAGGAAAAAGGGCTGGCTTTGTAAAAATTCCTATGATGAGTATATTCGAGAGATAGCACCATTTGTTCGAGATGATGAGAACAGTAGCAACAGTGACGACGATGATCCAACTTTGATGATGATCCAGTGACGAAGACTTGTGCTGATGAACTGTGTCATGAGAATACCTTCCTAGTTAAGAGGGAGTGTTAATTTATTTGTAACTTCGGAAGATATTCACTTGTATATTTCATATTGTATTTCATTGTACCCCGACGAAGATGTTTGTTCCTTCGATCAAGAGAGTCATTAATGTAATTAAGTCATGTAAAGTCATTGAGGTTAACCCTCCATTGTAATTTGTATGTCGGGGCATTAGATCCCTCAGTTAAGTTATATTAGGGTTATTAGACTCCTAGAGAAGTCGGCCCTGTAGGGAAAATGTCAAGTGGAAAAAGGTATAAATAGAGAGTGTGACTCTCTATTTTAACACACACACTCACTCATCAATAGCGCATAGAGAGAGAGGACTAGCTCGCACAAGTGAGAGAGAGAGCAGTTGTCAAAGATCATCTTTATCCTTTTGGGTTTTACTTTTGCTGCTGGTGCTCTTCTATCTCTAAGGAAGTTGCGGGGTTTTCTCCTTTATGGTTTCCTCGAGGAAAATCTTTGTGTCTCGTCTCTTGTGATTATTGTTGTGCATGTTATTCTCTCAGATAAGATCCTAGATCATATTGATTAAACTGTAAAAATCTAACACAAAGAACTAGGGCGCTCTAGCAATTAGACTCCAATGTGGTCAAATAGAGTCAAACCAAGGACAAATATCCCTGAATCATCTCTAACATGTGTAGATAAGCCAAGCGCTCCATCAAGGGGTGACCAATGTGTCATGAGAAGGTGGAACATGTGTGGATCACCTCCATTTCTCAAAGGGCATTTTATCTAGAAGACTTCAAATCCTAACATACATACATTATCCACTCTGAACCAAGCAAAAGGAGCCAACAAGCAAGGGGATCTTCAAGTAGGGACATCAATCGTTAGCTTGCTCCATCATTATCATAATTAATCTTTAGAAACCATGGTAATCCACTTAATCACACCAAGACACAATTATTAACACTTTAAAACTTAGGGAGAACCTAAGTTGATGGGTTTCCAATCCACAAAATGCATAAAGTGTTAAATAATTGCATCAATGCTAAGCAAAACCCTCCAAGATAAGCCAATATCACCAAGGAGAACATATCATCATCAAGATATCATCAAAACACCATGAAGAGATCTCATCCAATAGCTACTAGCAACAACCCAGCATTAAATTAATCAAAGAGAGCAACAATTCTAATCCAAAGCTCACATGTACCCCATCCCATCCAATGAGTCATCATGTAAGCATGATCTTCGTGATTAAAATCAAAAGTATAGTTCTCATACAATATGAGGGGTAACACGGTCTAATGCTACCATGATTTCTTCTTATGCTGCTGCAGGTTGTGTTACTTTAGGCAACCGCCATTTGAGACTTTAGATACGCTAGGGAGAGGACTATACTTGGATGATGCTGCCAAACACATGAGTTGCCAATTGCTTATTAAAGCTTGGTAGGGAAACAATTGATCCTTTTATGGAAGGAATCCACTCCTATCACTTGCCTCTTTGAGGGGGCAGCCTCCTATGAGCTAAGATCCTAATAAAATTCACTCCACACATGATTCATAAGTAGTACTCCATCCTTACATATAGATCACAAGACTACTCTAATCATAGCAACCTCCTAACTACCTAATGGAACTTCTTTAATGAGGTCCCATTACATTTATTTACTAATAACTACCATAGTGGGTGTTACTTAATAATAACAAACATAGCAGACCTAGTCCACCTTAGATTAAATGACCTCCACTATTATCACTCTAATGGGCCTTGTTACGACTTGATTTAGCACTTGAGTGAGGAAGTCCTAACTTGCTAGGGCTATTAAGGGCAACTTTGGAAAGAAGCACCGCTATCACCATAGTGCTAATTTCTAAGTTTTAGGCTAGCTCTCAAAGTTGAGGGAGGCGTCCCTATAGGTTAGATTAGATCTGATTGTAAGGAGAGCTAAGGAAACTGGGGTCAACTAGATTACGATGTGTGCGTGTTGAGTTGTGTAGTTGATTTTCCCAAATGAGTAACTAATTATTCAAGATGTAGAATATTTAATAGATCAATTTCTTAGAAGCTTCTCAAGAATGTGAAAACGATGTGAACTGTGAACATTAGAAGTCATCAATATCACTCATTTCATTGATCCATGAAAAATAAGTAAACTCATGAAAAAACAAGGTTTTGGAAATGGTTCACTTGATTAGTGTTGTGTGATTTTGGAATTATATTTAATTATTCACCAACATAAACTTTCTAGAACTATCACAAGATTTACTTAGTCAATATAACATATTCAATTCATTTATCATCAACCAAGTAAACATTAAATGCCTCTGTGGTAGCACACCTTCAATTAAAATAGCAGATTGCAGAAAATTTTATAATTCAGAAATTTAGATTATTCCAGAAGTTTTGTTCATTAGTTGGTCACTGTGTCAAGAATATATGCATTGTAAAATTCAGCATTAACCATGTTATCAGTATCACATATATAATAGCTGGGCTACCCTATTCTATTTTTCAGATACAGTACATTTTTCAGCCAGATCTCTTACATATGAGATGAGCAGTTTTGATGGATCATTATTTTATTTGTGGACTATTGTACTCTCCCATGTCAGGACTGATTCTCATCACACTCAGATTTGAGGACCGATGTAGCCATTTAGTCATTATAGAGCAGATATTGATGCCCAGTTTTATATCAGCGTTTTCTCATTGGATAGATGATGGTTCAGATGGATTATATGCATGATTATGACTCAGCTTGTATTATATTGTGTTATGGTTATCATTGCTCTTATATTCATCTTTGTGACATGTATTAACATGTAGTGTCGTGATCTGGCAGTCATAATTATATGGACTTGGATGTATTATGTATTGATGTCCCTACTTAGACTTGGAAGTTTATGATCTATACTCATTGGTTTTACCCTCCTTAGGGAGAATAGAGGTAGTCATTCCCACCATTATTTTGGCTTGCTAGTGTTGGCTTCATCTTTCACTGTCTCCACCCATCCATTACCTTCCAGTTTTGTTTTTAACCTGACTTACTACTTGACTTATGGCATGGAGGACCTTTCCCCGCTAGAACCTTTGTTGGACAAACCTCCCTGTTTATATTGTGTCTTAGCTCTGAGTTGGTGACAAAATTTGCCTTTGGTGAGTTGGTGAAGCAGACAAACTAAACCCACATTTTCGAAATTTAGCCACAATGAAATTAATTATTGAATGATGATATTTACAATAAATGAGAAGACCTTTTATAGGTCAAAATACATCGTTTCACTGAAAAGGTGTGACCCTACATTTTAGTTTTAACTAATATTACATTTAATATTAAAATAATTGCTCATAATATTTAGATATATAACATTGCCGCCGTTTTTTAGAACGCTTTGTCCTCAAAGCGAGGGTAAGGACGAATATTGTTGACGAAATTGTTATGTCTCCCATGATGCGTCTTCATCTAGAAAATTCTTCCATCTAATGAGATATTCCTTGAGTGTTCGAGAACGAAGCCTTCTTTCTCTGGTTGCAATGATTGCCTCTGGTTCCCAAATGATCCTTCCTTCTTCATCTAACATAGGAAGTATTGTTTGTACTGTTTGATGTTTCCCCAACATTTTTTTGAGACATGATACATGGAAGACATTGTGGATACGACTTTTATCAGGTAATTGTAATTTATATGCAACTTGACTAATCTTCTTGGTAATCTGGTATGGTCCATAGAACTTTGGAGCCAACTTGTTTTTTCCTCCCCTTTTAAGGGATACTTGTTTAATTTTCTAGTTGGTTTCTTACTTCTGGCACATTAGTGTCTTTTATAATTAAATCCTTGAAGTAGGCAAACTAAATCCACATTTTTGAAATTCAGCCACAATGAAATTAATTATTGAATGATGATATTTACAATAAATGAGAAGACCTTTTATAGGTCAAAACACACCGTTTCACTGAAAAGGTGTGACCCTACGTTTTAGTTTTAACTAATATGACATTTAATATTAAAATAATTGCTCATAATATTTAGATACATAACAGTTGGATTGTATGCCTAAATCATTCTGGTTGGCTGTCCCGATGTTTGGCACTGTGCAGAACTCCCCTTGGTCACTTGAGATGTTGTTGGCTAAAACTGAAAGCTCATGTACTACTTATATTGGAAATGTTTATATGCGCCCATGGAAAATGAAAATGCTAAAACTGTGTTTCTTAACATATGTGAAAACGGGCAAGAGCAATGAAATGCTAAAATACTCCTTGAAGGGTATAAAAGGTCCAAAAACCAATGGTTAAATATATGCTATATCCAAATATTGCTGACCTTTTAAATTTGAATATGTCCTGGATGAAAGCTGCAATTAGCTGTGCTTTTAAGCACTGGGGAAGTCCCCAAAAGGACATATAGGCCAAAAAGGCCATGGAAGTAAAATTGATGATCCTAATGAAACTGGATCAAACTTGATGTAGACATGATGCCTAACTTGAATAAGCACTCTCTGAACAACTCAACCATTTGTGAGGCACTGCCATTCCTTGTGTTGTTGTTTGTCCGGCATGTGGTTATTGTGAGTTTTTCCTTTCCATATCGAAAGTGTCATGATGTTAAGTAGGAAGTCATCATTTTCCCTAGCCTTATCAATTTCAGCCTTCACCCTTCACTAGCAAATTGACTACAACTATGAAGTGAGTATAGTCCTGAAAGTCTGGTCTGAGTAATAATAAATAAAACCCTATATATGTATTTGGTTGATGTACCGCTAGTGAAATGACTGCTACTTGTTGAGATTGTTGCTTAAATGATTTGTAGTGCATGTCTTAGCCTTATAACACTTGCAGCAGATGGATGATAGTTTGA
>LPNX010206653.1:17618-33276 GCA_001517045.1 Pseudotsuga menziesii | reverse complement strand
GTTATATTATTGGTATCTGGTCATTTACAGATGGTTATATTGTCTATTGGATATGGTTGATGATCAGGTAGAGACCTGAAAGGGGTATGAGTATACACCCTAGATGGATTTGGACTCTCTGAGTCTAATGGGATAGTTTGTTTTCAGTTTTGGGCACTTGCAGAGATGGTCAGGCTCATTTTACTCTTTGGATGCATTTTTGCTTCACAGGATGATGTGTCTGAGTAGAGAGATGTTTTTATTGGATCTCCTAGGGCGCTGTATGGGGCATAGGGGGTGCAACCACTTGATTGTACCATAGTACCCCCATCCTAGAGACCTTGGTGGGCTTAGTTTGACAACGCAGGCACCCTGGGAGGTTGTTTTGGCAGGTTCATGTTTCCTGAGGCAGATCAAAAAATGATTAAATGGCTATTGAAGAAATCGATGTGGGTTACTGAGGCAAGGAAATGACATGGAATGAGTCATGATGATGAGAGTGATGTCCTCCACACCTTCTCCAGCAGTTGCAACACCTAATTGGGCCAACACCTATTTTTTGGGCATTTTTATATTATTTTCTGGAGCTTTTGGGAGGCTCACGATTTCCTCAAGGGGGCACAAAGTCAAGAAATTAAAATATTATATTATTTTATTGTGCCATGGGGTACTTAGAAGGAGTTAGTTAACACTCCATGAACCCACCATGTGTTTCATTTATTTCTTGTTGAGTGGGGTACCCTCTTTATGGGTAATTTAGTCCACTTTGGTACTTTATGGTTATATTGATCCATGTATTGTATGTTGAGCTCATCTCAACCATTGATTAGAACAGTTTATATTTTAATCTTAGCTACTCGTTTTGAAAGTGGTTAGGATTTTGGTTCTCTCGTTCCTATTTAAAGGAGAGAACTTCTCATTTGTAAGAGGTTTTTGGCTCTTGAATCTGAATAATAGAAAGACTTTTTTTGTGGATATTTTATGGATCTGCTTTGCATCTGATGTTCCTCGGTGGTGATTGGAAAATCTCTTGCTTCCTAGCATTCATAATATTTTGTGAGATCTATATATATTTTTTTCGGGATCATTGTCTTGTCTACAGGAGGGCATTTTTAGAGGGGGACCTCAACTCGCTCAGATTGTTTTTGTCTTGTAGCAGGGGGTTTTCATTAGCTTCATTGTGATCTATGATTACATCTTGTTACTTTTCTGCAGATCTAGTTTTTTCTTTCATGGTACAACAAATCTGATATTGTTGACATTTGCTTGTGCAGGATAGGGGGCGCATTGATCACTTGGAGCATAACATTGGTCCTAGAACGCAGTCAGATTTTCCAGAATTGATCGGGATGGCGGGGGTCATCATCATCAAGGCATCTACAAGAATTTCCAGGTAAGATCTACAAGCCAGTCTCTTCTCTTTCAGATCTCAACCCATTGTACTTGCTTTTTGTTATCCACTTTTTTGTACCATAGTTGGGTTACCTGAGGAGCCGCCGGTTGACAGACATGTTCAATGTCTGATTCCAGTGCATCAGTTGATTCGTCTTCATGTCTAGCCAATATTGGCTAGCCAGTTTTTGATTTGAATAATTTTGACTATGGCCCCGCGGGGTTTGTAATAAAATGTGCTAGTAGGGTATTTTTTGAGTGGTTCGGTCTCCTGAGACATAGAATCTCAAATAAGGTATTCCAGAGAGTTTTTTGCCCTTGACAATTATGCTTTGCCTATAGTCAAGTATAATTATCGAGGTTTTCTCTCGCTTCCTCCAAAGCTGGAATGCCCGATGTTGAATTCTGGGCCTTGGGGGGTTATTAGAGCCCAACTGAGTGTTATAAACCTACTAGGCATTATTTAAGTAGAGCATGGTCTTGTCCTAGGTCATCTGGACCTTTAAAAAAAATTTGAAAAAATCTTTTTTGAACGGGGAAAAAATTATTATTTTTTTTAATTTTTAATTATTTTTCCTACGTTTTTTGGGTTAATTTTTCCATAAATTAAATGGAAAAAACCTGTTTGTAATAAGTCGGTCATCCAGACCTCGAATTCAGTGATTGAAGGCTCTAACCTTAAGCCAAAAATCATTCTTGATCGGCCAGCCAGTCAGAGCCAACTTTCGGATCATCAATCGGGCACATAACGCCATTTTTCTCAAAAAAGTCATTTTCGAGGAAAAAATGATTTTTTATTAAAAAATGATTATTTTGGAGAAAATTAAAACTCTCCAAATTAATCCAAATTCAGCGAAATAAAATGCTAAATGACATTTCATTGGGCATTTATGATGTTTGGAGTTGTCATAACTCAGCTTCAGTCAACATTCAGTGAGCAATTAATTTATATTCAGTGAGCCGATTTATCATCTCTAGCTAAAAAATGAGATGGAGAGCACTCATTGGTCCGATGATTTGATCGAGGTAAAGACTGAAGATTACACCATCAGTGGCCTTCCCAAACCTAGCCGAGGCTTCACCCAAACCTAAAAAGTGGTTTTACCAACATGAAGGCGTCTCTCCTCAAGCTCATGCCCCTCTCTCCTCATGAAGGCGCCTTCCACACGCGTGAACTCATCTGTGGCTTGTTTTCGGTGCTTAGGGTTGGAGTGGGGGCGCCTTGCCTAGGTGGAGGCCTCCCCTCACTCCCAGCTCTTCATCTTAGGTATGGGCTTTCAGTTATGTGACCAAGTTGGTCAGGTTATGTGATTTGGTTTTAGGGTTTTAGCACTATCTCATTGTTTAAATAGAGGCTCCTTTAGCTCTATTCGGATGGATTTTTGTGTAGATAAACTTTGTCCAAACTCTGTAATGCTTATTGCTTTTGCAACTGTGGAATAAAATTTTAAGGCTTTGGAGGCATACATGGTTTGTTAATGTGGATGAATACTTGGCGAATGAGGTGAAATGTTTCAATTTCTTTCTTTTCTTGCTTAGGATTGGATAATAGCTCATGCTTTAGAAGGCTTCTATAAGCACGTAAGATTGATTATTTGATAGTCCAACTTAATCTTTTATGGTTTTATTCTTGTGAATTAAAAGTAGTATTGATTATTTAGTTATATGATATGCTCTTTTATATTTTTATTAATCAAACATACATGATCTAATTCATCTTTTGCAAGTGTTGAGTTGAAATTGTGTAGGTTATCTCATCAAATCGAGTAGGAGTTTGAGCTCAGGTGCATCCTCTCCTCTTGAAGCCAAGGCAACTTCCGGATTTTCAAAGCTTCAACGAATCCAAACGCCATCAAAGTACCACAGGTTTGAGTGTTTGCTTTCATCATTATTCATCTTTTAAAATTCATAAAATCTTCATTTTCTTGGGATTAGGGCACGGTTTGGGCTAAAGTGAACATTCATTCACCAAGCCTTTGCCCTGGTTGGCTGCCCTGTTTGTAATTTGCAGCCTTTTTGGCCTTTTTATTGCAGCCATTCTTTCCTATCCTTCACTGTCCACTTTTCCTCACTTTTTTACCTTTTGGACAGCCCTCTTTCGTCCTCTTTCTTCACCTTTTGCAGCCCTTTTTCATTCTTTTTTGTGGCCATCTTTTGGGCTGTGCTTTCAGCTTTCTTCATCATTATTTGCAGCCTTCTTTCTTCAATTTTGCAGCCCTCTTTTTCCCTTGGTTTCCAGCCTTCTTTGACCCTCCGTTTGTCCTCTCTTCACCCCTCTTCCACCTCTCTTGCCTTACCTTTTTCACTCATCTTTTCTTTCTTCTTTTGGGTAAAGTTTGAGTAGTTTTTGTTATCTAGTTTGTAGACTCAGTTTCAATTTATTTTTTATAAACTAACATTATAACGAGTTTGTGTCTAGAGCTCTTAGTTACAGGCAGGTGAAGGAGAGCCCAGAGGCCACAAGCAAGCAAGAGGTGCAAAAGAACAAAAAGACTTTCTCCCTCTTCTTTCATCCTCTTCTTTCCCTGTTCATCCAAAAGGCAAAGAACAAGTCACCATGATCATTGTAAAAGATTAATAAAAAGGGTTAAGTGGGAGCAAGTCTCTCATCTTTTCTACTTTGCCTATTTGGGGGAAGTGTGTCTTGTGTTCTTTTTCCATGTTTTCTTAGTGTAGTTTTAACTTTGAGCACTTAGCTTAGTTCTTTGATTAGACTTAGTTTTCATTTCCACTAATTGCTAGTTGCTTCTTAGTATAAACACTAATTGCTAGATTGATTATTGCTTTTTGGCATCTTTCTATATAATTATCAAATCATAAAAAGAACCAAAATCTCTTGAATCTCACCATAAGGTGGATCAAGAGTGCTCTCTGTCGGAGAGTTTAATAAACCATCTTTGCTTTACGTTCATGTTGTTTTCTAATTCAATTAATTAATAAGTAAGACTCTTGAACTTGCAGAAACACAAGTCAAGAGTGTTGTCCGCCGATTGCATACCAGCAACAGAAATCAGTTGAAAGTTGTCTCCTCGCTTGAGAAAGTGGAAGAGGTTTGACCTTGGGGGCAAGCACAGAGCCAGATACTATCACCTACTTCTAGCTCCTCTGTTTAGGCTAACTCTAAACGAAGCCAGGGGGGGTAGTCCCTACAAAAGAGTTTACTAAGGCTCTTAAGGTTGTTAAAGTGTTTTTAGGTTACGGATGCGGATGGGTGTTGTTTAGGAGTTTATTGTGATTAGAAATGTTTGTTTATTAAGAGAATGATGATTAAGCAAAAGCAATCCATGTTGCTAACAAGAGATTACACGGATAAGCAAATATTCCAGACTTTTAACTAAGCATTCAAATATAACATTTGAAATGAACCATAGACAGTTGATCAATATAGAAAATTACTCAGATATAACAAAGGACCAGTGCCTTATGGAGTCAAATAAATGCCTGAATAAAAGTCTAGGAATTAAGCTAGTGAGTATTAGATTTTGTGAGTGCTCTTGGTAGGTTTTAAAAGTTTTTAATGGTGGTTTTGCTTAAGGTAGTTGGATATCCTAACCGGAAATACCTTCAGTGGCTTTGTTCGAAGACATGACGGACCTCTCTGGAATCACAGCTAAGTGTTCAATAACTTAACTACCTGTGCCCAGATTGGGTTTCCCGACGCCCACACTTGGAATTTTTCCACATGCCTCAGTATTTAAACGAAACAATGCGGGTGCGTTGGTTATGGGGTAAAAGTTTTAATTAAGTTACTCTTGTGCGAATTTTAGCAAGTCCGTTCACCGTTCTGAGTACGAGCCCAACCCGAAAGTCGGTAGAGCATACTAGGTGAAGGATGATCAACGAAGTTAATTAATTAAAAGGGGTGCATGTGTTGGAGGTTTTATTAAGTTAATTAATTAGACTCTCCGACAGAGAGCGCTCTTGACCTTGTCTTATGACAGAGGTTCAAGAGTCTTATCTAATCTAGATGAGACTAATGCAAGGATTGTGCAAACTAAGGATGCTCTCCGATAGAGAGTGCTCTTGACTTGTGTTTCTGCAAGTTCAAGAGTCTTACTTAAGAGTTAATTGATTAAACAATGTGAACAAAAAGCAAAGATGATTTATTAAACTCTCCGACAGAGAGCACTCTTGATCCACCTTATGGTGTGATTCAAGAGATTTAAGCAGTTGATTTACTTAGAAAGATAAACAATTTAAAAATAGAATAATCAACTTAATTAATGAATTAGATGTAATGGATTAACAATTAGTATTCTAAGAATAAGCTGTAAATAATGATGAAGACAAGCAAATCTAACCTAAGCATACACAAGCCTCCCCAAATGGGGGAGGATGAGAGTGGGGACATAAAAACCCCACTCAAACAAAAGTACTTTATTAAAATTATTACAATTTGCCTTTAGGAATTTAATCCTTGAAAGGGCTTTTCAAATAAAAGCATACAACTCTACTATCATTAAAATTTGCGTAAAAAAGGAGAGTGATTTACTTTTACTTGAAACTTTTCTCGAAACCTTTCTCGAACTTTGCAAAAAGAGAAAAGAAGAAGTTTGAATGAGAGTAAAAGAGTAAGGCAAAGAAGGCTGAAAATAAGAAGAAAAAGATAGGAAGAAGGAAGGAAAACAAAGAGAAGGTCAAAGACAAGAAAATGGAAGAATAGGGAAGCCAACTATGAGGCCAAAGGAGCATAAAAAATGATGAAAACGGGGCAGCGATGAAGAAGGAAGATGGCTGTTTTAAAAATTAAAAAACAGGACAGCGAACAAAAATGAGAAGAAAAGGCCAAAAACAAGATGGAAGAAGGCCCAAAAACTAGGGCAAAAAGAGGCAAAAAAGGGGCATAAACTAGGGCACACTAGGGCTGTCCAAAAAGAAGAAAAGGGGTGGTAAAAAGAGTAAAACGGGGTAGCGATGAAGAAAAAATAAGAAAGGGCAATACCAAGCAAGGAGGAAAATGATAGCAAGCAAGAAAAACAAGGGGATCAAGGAGCAAAGAGAGAACTAGAAGAGGGAAGTTCGGTAACCAAGAAAGTATTTGAAATTATGGATGGAACCCAAGAGAGAGAGCTAGACTCCCAGCTTTCTTTTTGTATTTTTGAAGAAGAAGCTCTTTGTAGGCTCTGCAATGAAAGTGTTAGATTAAAAATGTTGCTTGAAGCCTGGGATAGAACCAGCTGAGCTCACACCCTTCTTCGACCTGTGAAGCCTGAAAACACACTACAACTCAACACAAAACGTGAGATCAAAATACATGCTAGTATGCTAAGAAAATTGAATCATGATCAACATTACGTATATACTGATTACTCATGTCCATCAAAATACTAATCTACTTCGCATAAACAATCAAGTTGAACTACAAATGATTGTTCTACTGTGCTAACAATGGCCTTCTTGAGCTAACAAATAAACAATTTAATCTCACATAAGCATTAAAGAAATAGGGGTTAGAGACAATATCACCTTAACCAATTGCAAAAAACTACCACATCCAAGAGCTCATGGACCTCTAAAGTCTGATCTTTATTAACAAATTAAAGCAAATTCTTGATACAATTTTCTCAGAGTAACTCTGCTACAAAAGTCCATGCTAATAGAGTTGAAGGAGCCTCTATTTATACAATGAGAGAGTGCTAAAACCCTAAAACCAAACCTCATAACCTAACCAGCCTGGCCAACTAACAGAGAAGCCAAACCTAAGACAGAGAGCTGAGAGTGAGGGGAGGCCTCCACCTAGGCAAGGCGCCCCCACTCCAACCCTGAACAACCAAATCAAGCCACATATGAGCTCACATGTGTGGAAGGCGCCCTCAGGAGAGAGAGGGGCGCGAATGGTTGAAGGAGGTGTCTGGGATGTTGGTAAACCATCTCTTGAGGTCTCGATGCAGCCTGTGCTAGGTTTGGGAAGCCCACTGATGGTGTAAGCCTTAGTCTTTACCTCGATCAAATCATCGGACCAATGAGTGCTCTCCATCTCATTCTTTAGCTGGAGATGACACAACGGCTAACTGAATATAAATTAATTGCTCACTTAATGCTGACTGAAGTTGAGTTATGACAACTCCAAACATCATAAATGCCCAATGGGATGTCATTTAGCCTTTTATTTCGCCGAATTTGGATTAATTTGGAGAGTTTTAATTTTCTCCAAAATAACCATTTCTTAATAAAAATTCATTTTTTTCCCTCAAAACTGACTTTTTTGAGAAAAAAGGCATTATGTGTCCGATTGATGATCCGAAAGTCGGCTCTGACTGGCTTGCCGATCAAGAATGATTTTTGGTTTAAGGTTAGAGCCTTCAATCACTGAATTCGGAGTCCGGATGACCGATTCATTACAAACGGGTTTTTACCATTTAATTTATGGAAAAATTAACCCAAAAACTTGGGAAAATAATTAAAAATTTAAAAAATAATTTTTCCCCGTTCGAAAAAGATTTTTTCAATTTTTTTTTATATGTCCAGATGACTTGGGACATGACCATGTTCTACCTAAATAATGCCTGGTAGGTTTATAACACTTAGTTGGGCTCTAATAAGCCCCCAAGGCCCAGAATTCAACATCTGGCAGTCCAGCTTTGGAAGAAGCGGGAGAAAACCTCGTCAATTATACTCGGCTGAAGGCAAAGCATAATTGTCAGAGGCAAAAAACTCCCTGGAATACCTTATTTGAGATTCTACGCCTCAGAAGACCGAACCACTCAAAAATACCCTACTAGCACATTTTATTACAAACCCCGCGGGGCCATGGTCAAAATTATTCAAATAAAAAACTGGCTAGCCAATATTGGCTAGACATGAAGATGGATCAACTGATACACTGGAATCAGACTTTGAACAAGTCTGTTAACCGGCAGCTCCTCAGGTAACCCAACTATGGCACAAAAAAGTTGGTAACATTCTCTATCAGAGAGCATCCTTAGTCTTGCACAATCCCTGCATTAGGCATCTAGACTAGATAAGACTCTTGAACCTCTGTCATAAGACAAGGTCAAGAGCGCTCTCTATCGAAGAGTTTAATTAATTAACTTAATAAAACTTTCAACACACATACCTCTCTAATTAAATAACTTTGTTGATCATCCTTCACCTAGTATGCTCTGCCAACTTTCGGGTTGGGCTCGTACTCAGAACGGTGAATGGACTTGTTAAGTTTGCACAAGAGAAACATAATAAAACATTTACCCCATAACCAATGCACCGACGTTGTTTCGATTAAATACTGAGGCAAGTGGGAAAATTCCAAGTGTGGGCGTCGGGCAACCCAATTTGGGCACAGTTAAGTTATTGAACTCTTAGCTGTGATCCCAGACAGGTTCATCATGTCTTTGAACGGAGCCATTGAAGGTATTTCCAGTTATGATATCCAGACACTTTAAGCAAGATCACCATTAAAATCTTTTTAAAATCTACCAAGAGCACTCGCACAATCTAAATATTCACTAGCTTAATTCCTAGACTTATCACTTTATTCACGCATTTCATTGACTCCATAAGGCACTGGTCCTTGGTTATATTTGAATAATTATCTATCTTGATCAATTGTCCATGGTTCATTTTTATTGTTATATCTGAATGCTTGGTTAAAAGTTTGGAATCTTTGTTTATCTGTATAATCTCTTGTTAGCAACGTGGATTGCTTTTGATTAATTGTCATTTTCTTAATAAACAAACACTTCAAATCATAATAAACTCCTAAGTAACACCCATTTGCATCCGCAACTAATTAAAACACTTTAACAACTTAAGAGCCTTAGAAAACTCTTTTGTAGGGACTACCCCCCTTGGCTTTGTTCGGAGTTAAGCCTAAATGGAGGAGCTAGGAGTAGGTGACAGTACCTAGCTCTGTGCTTGCCCCCAGGGTCACACCTCTCCCACTTTCCTAAGTGAGGAGACAACTTTTGGAAGATTTCTGTTGCTGGTGTGCAATCGGCGGTCGCCAACATCTTTTGGCGCCGTTGCCGGGGACAAATCTTTTTGTTCCTGGACGACCTTTGTTTCTTTTAGTTTTTACCTTTTTCCCTTTTTGGTAGATTTTTAGTCCAGTCACTCTCCGAAATTAGACTTAAGTCCACCTGACGACTCCACTGTCAGTTAACACCTCAAGGTATTCTACTAGAAGAAACTTTGAAGCTTTGTTTGATTTCATCCTTGACCCTGAAAAAGTCTATAGGAGGAGATTGAACAAACTAGCTTCTTGTAGGATCCTTGCAGAACTTGAATTTGAGTCTGTTTCAGACATCCACCTTTTATTTCCAGAAAACACTAATACCTCTGTTTTTGACATAATGGGTGAGTATTTTACTCAGCTCGACTTTTCTCAGATAGCAGGTCAACCCCACCGTCTTCTAGACAAAGTTGTCGAGAAGCTCCCGATGTATACAGGCACTCATGCCACTACCTCTGCCATGCACCTCAGGAACTTTTCTAGGTGCATCAATGCTTATGTCAGTGATCCGGTCAGCCAACATGATGACGTATATATGAAGTTATTTGCTCTATCTTTGGATGGAAAGGCCGGCGACTGGTATAACAATTTACCAGATAATGCTTTTAACACTCTAGCGGCTTTCAAAACCTCTTTCACCAACAAGTTCGGTGAAAAGAAAGAACCTCTGCATCAACTTGCGTCCCTGACCAACATAAAAAAGACGGATACAGAAACAATGGACGAGTTCAATGCTAGGTTCACTGAATTGTCAAAAGCCATCCCTACTGATTATGCCCCAACTGCATTAACCATTCTGGTCTATTACATTGAGGCACTTAGTGGCAAAATGCAGTACCAGATCAGAGACAAGGAGCCTGCTAACTTGCTCCAGGCTCAGGAAATGGCAATTAAAATTGATCTGAACATGCAGTTATCTAGTGAATCTAACCTCCATGGTTATTCAAGGTCTTCAACCCCTTTGAAAATTAGTGAACCTAAAGACAAGGATCCTTTATCAGCTATGAAGGATGCTTATGAAAAACAAATGATTGAAATGAAAAGGGAGATGAAGAAAAATATGGAGGAAGCAAAGCAGAAACACTTAGCGTAGTTGAAGGAGATTCAAAATAGGGTGATAACAATGGAAAGAACTCAAACCTAGCCTGCTCCTAGAACTTTTCCTGTCAAGCCAACTTGGCAAAGAGAGCCTCCCAACCATGAGCAGAGGCCTCCTCATCAGCTAGAGGTTGCTAACATGGTTGAGCAGTATAAGCCATTTTGCAGGGCATGTGAAGACCTTCATGAAGAATCTTCTTGTTATTATGCATGCTATGTTCAGGAGCATGGTTTTCCAGAGGGTTGTGGTCCTAAAGCATCATCAAGTGAGTCTGAGTACATAAACTGTGTAGATGACATGCATGATATTTCCGGAGAAAGTTGGAGAGAGTCAAAACAATATTCAAGAGAGCCTGAATACATTAACATAGTTGGACAGTTCCATCCTGTCACCACAGAAACTCGGGGTCAAGTCGAAGATTATAGTCAGCAATTGGATGATCTCACTAAAAACTTTAGCACTAATCCTACTAATGAGCGTAATGATGATAGTTTGGAAGGTTTACTACCTTGTGACCTTTTTTCTGAAGAAGATGACTATGATCATGAGGAGGGATATAGCCAGGGATGTGATACAAGTGAGGAAGAATCCCTTACATCTGAGATGGATGATAACTTTGAGACTTTAATTAAAAATCCAATCTTAGAAGTTTCATGTGATGAGATTCCTCCATGCACTCCACTGGATGACAAATATTTGGAAAGTTGGGTCCCCTGTGATATCTTTGAAACCCAACTTTTTGAAGAAGATAGTTTTGAGCAAAATGAGAAGTGTAGACAGGGCCTTGATACTAGTGATGAGGCATCTCTCATATCCGACATAGATGGTAATGATGACTATTGGACTTTTATTGAAAATCCAACCTATGATACCTTTGAGAATATTTTTGAAAATCTAATCTATGATATGTCCAGCAAGGGGAGTTGTTATTCTGAGACTTATGAAAGTTGTAAAGAAGAGCAATCAAAGTTTTCATATGATCAGTCAGAGTTGTATCTAAGTATCGGTAATAAGGATTTGAAAAAGCAGTGCGGTGAAGAATCAGATGGGATACAACTAGTTGAAGTTTTTTCTCAACCATCGTCTTCACATATAGATGTTCCTTATGTTTTGGAGCAGCTTGGGGCTTATACAACGAGTTATTATTTGATAAACCTTGATGATCAGCATGATGGAGTAGTTGATCTGCCGCATTATCCCGATTTGTATATCAGTGCTATCCAGTCATGGATAGAAGCAGCCTGCGCGAGCATCTACCAGTTGGGGAAGAAGTTTGACGACATTATTCATGCCTATGATTCCCCATCTAGCCCACCCATTCTGGATCATCACACAGGTTTGCATTTTTTGGAAATTGTGTCCTTACTTTGGCTGGTAACCAAAGACAAGGCAAAACCTTTTTATATTAATAAAATGCTTTGGTGGCTACACTGGATTTATGATTACACCTAACCTTTTTTGTATCATGCTTAGAGTATAAAAATAGGCTCCTTAAATTGAGCGTTTATCTTAGCATTTTTCTTTTTGTACTTGGGAATAAATAAATTTTTCAGTTAAGTTTGTCATTTCTTTGAATAAAGGAACTTTTGGATCATTGGCTCTTTTTCATAAAACTTGTGCTACTGAGGTTTTTCTTGTAAAGTTGAGATGTTTTTACAGGATGTGGAAACTAGAGATTCTGGTGTTCTCGTATGCTCTCTTGGCATAAGAGACTAGATCGAGCACACGTCCCACAGTTAGAGCCAGATGTTATCTGCTTTTTTGTACCATAGTTGGGTTACCTGAGGAGCCGTTAGTTGACAGACATGTTCAATGTCTGATTCTAGTGTATCAGTTGATCCGTCTTCATGTCTAGCCAATATTGGCTAGCCAGTTTTTGATTTGAATAATTTTGACCATGGCCCCGCGGGGTTTGTAATAAAATGTGCTAGTAGGGTATTTTTAAAGTGGTTCGGTCTCCTGAGACGTAGAATCTCAAATAAGGTATTCCAGGGAGTTTTTTGCCCTTGACAATTATGCTTTGCCTATAGCCGAGTATAATTATCGATGTTTTCTCCCGCTTCCTCCAAAGCTGGAATGCCCGATGTTGAATTCTGGGCCTTGGGGACTTATTAGAGCCCAACTGAGTGTTATAAACCTACTAGGCATTATTTAAGTAGAGCATGGTCTTGTCCTAGGTCATCTGGACCTTTAAATTTTTTTCGAAAAAGTATTTTTCGAACGAGGAAAAAATTATAATTTTTTTTAAATTTTTAAATTTTTAATTATTTTTCCTAAGTGTTTTGGGTTAATTTTTCCATAAATTAAATGGAAAAAACCCGTTCGTAATAAGTCGGTCATTCGGACCTCGAATTCAGTGATTGAAGGCTCTAACCTTAAGCCAAAAATCATTCTTGATCGGCCAGCAAGTCAGAGCCAACTTTCGGATCATCAATCGGACACATAACGCCATTTTTCTCAAAAAAATCATTTTCGAGGGAAAAAATGATATTTTATTAAAAAATGATTATTTTGGAGAAAATTAAAACTCTCCAAATTAATCCAAATTCAGCGAAATAAAAGGCTAAATGACATCTCATTGGGCATTTATGATGTTTGGAGTTGTCATAACTCAGCTTCAGTCAGCATTCAGTGAGCAATTAATTTATATTCAGTTAGCTGATTTGTCATCTCTAGCTAAAAAATGAGATGGAGAGCACTCATTGGTTCGATGATTTGATCGAGGTAAACACTGAAGCTTACACCATCAGTGGCCTTCCCAAACTTAGCCGAGGCTTCACCCAAACCTAAAAAGTGGTTTTACCAACATGAAGGTGTCTCTCCTCAAGCTCATGCCCCTCTCTCCTCATGAAGGCACCTTCCACACGTGTGAGCTCATCTGTGGCTTGTTTTCGGTGCTTAGGGTTGGAGTGGGGGCGCCTTGCCTAGGTGGAGGCCTCCCCCCACTCCCAGCTCTTCATCTTAGGTATGGGCTTTCAGTTATGTGACCAAGCCGGTCAGGTTATGTGATTTGGTTTTAGGGTTTTAGCACTCTCTCATTGTATAAATAAAGGCTCCTTTAGCTCTATTCGGATGGATTTTTGTGTAGAGAAACTTTGTCCAAACTCTGTAATGCTTGTTGCTTTTGCAACCGTGGAATAAAATTTTAAGGCTTTGGAGGCATACATGGTTTGTTAATGTGGATGAATACTTGGCGGATGAGGTGAAATGTTTCAATTTCTTTCTTTTCTTGCTTAGGATTGGATAATAGCTCATGCTTTAGAAGGCTTCTATAAGCACGTAAAATTGATTATTTGATCGTCCAACTTAATCTTTTATGGTTTTATTCTTATGAATTAAAAGTAGTATTGATTATTCAGTTATATGATATGCTCTTTTATATTTTTATTAATCAAACATACATGATCTAATCCATCTTTTGCAAGTATTGAGTTGAAATTGTGTAGGTTATCTAATCAAATCGAGTAGGAGTTTGAGCTTAGGTGCATCCTCTCCTCTTGAAGCCAACGCAACTTCCGGATTTTCAAAGCTTCAACGAATCCAAACGCCATCAAAGTACCACAGGTTTGAGTGTTTGCTTTCATCATTATTCATCTTTTAAAATTCATAAAATCTTCATTTTCTTGGGATTAGGGCACGGTTTGGGCTAAAGTGAACATTCATTCACCAAGCCTTTGCCCCATTTGGCTGCCCTGTTTGTAATTTGCAGCGTTTTTGGCCTTTTTATTGCAGCCATTCTTTCCTATCCTTCGCTGTCCACTTTTCCTCACTTTTTTACCTTTTGGACAGCTCTCTTTCGTCCTCTTTCTTCACCTTTTGTAGCCCCTTTTCATCCTCTTTTGTGGCCATCTTTTGGGCTGTACTTTCAGCCTTCTTCATCATTATTTGCAGCCTTCTCTCTTCAATTTGCAGCCCTCTTTTTCCCTTGGTCTCCAACCTTCTTTGACGCTCTGTTTGTCCTCTCTTCACCCCTCTTCCACCTCTCTTGCCTTACCTTTTTCACTCATCTTTTCTTTCTTCTTTTGGGTAAAGTTTGAGTAGTTTTTGTTATCTAGTTTGTAGACTCAGTTTCAATTTATTTTTTATAAACTAACATCATAACAAGTTTGTGTCTAGAGCTCTTAGTTACAGGCAGGTGAAGGAGAGCCCAAAGGCCACAAGCAAGCAAGAGGTGCAAAAGAACAAAAAGACTTTGTCCCTCTTCTTTCATCCCCTTCTTTCCCTGTTCTTCCAAAATGCAAAGAACAAGTCACCATGATCATTGTAAAAGATTAATAAAAAGGGCTAAATGGGAGCAAGTCTCTCTTCTTTTCTACTTCCCCTATTTGGGGGAGGTGTGTCTTGTGTTCTTTTTCCATGTTTTCTTAGTGTAGTTTTAACTTTGAGCACTTAGCTTAGTTCTTTGATTAGACTTAGTCTTCATTTCCACTAATTGCTAGTTGCTGTTTAGTATAAACACTAATTTGTAGATTGATTATTGCTTTTTGGCATCTTTCTATATAATTATCAAATCATAAAAAGAACCAAAATCTCTTGAATCTCACCATAAGGTGGATCAAGAGTGCTCTCTGTCGGAGAGTTTAATAAACCATCTTTGCTTTACGTTCATGTTGTTTTCTAATTCAATTAATTAATAAGTAAGACTCTTGAACTTGCAGAAACACAAATCAAGAGCACTCTCTATCGGAGAGCATCCTTAGTCTTGCACAATCCTTGCATTAGGCATCTAGACTAGATAAAACTCTTGAACCTCTGTCATAAGACAAGGTCAAGAGCGCTCTCTATCGGAGAGTTTAATTAATTAACTTAATAAAACTTTCAACACACACACCCCTCCAATTAAATAACTTCGTTGATCATCCTTCACCTAGTATGCTCTGCCAATTTTCGGGTTGGGCTCGTACTCAGGACGATGAACGGACTTGTTAAGTTCGCACAAGAGAAACATAATAAAACATTTACCCCATAACCAACGCACCAGCGTTGTTTCGATTAAATACTGAGGCAAGTGGGCAAATTCCAAGTGTGGGCGCCGGGCAACCCAATCTGGGCACAGTTAGTTAAGTTATTGAACACTGAGCTGTGATCCCAGACAGGTCTGTCATGTCTTCGAACGGAGCCACTGAAGGTATTTCTGGTTAGGATATCCAGACACTTTAAGCAAGATCACCATTAAATTTTTTTAAAAATCTACCAAGAGCACTCGCACAATCTAAATACTCACTAGCTTAATTCCT
>LPNX010206653.1:0-17566 GCA_001517045.1 Pseudotsuga menziesii | reverse complement strand
ACTGGTCCTTGGTTATATTTGAATAATTATCTATCTTGATCAATTGTCCATGGTTCATTTTTATTGTTATATCTGAATGCTTGGTTAAAAGTCTGGAATCTTTGCTTACTGTGTAATCTCTTGTTAGCAACGTGGATTGCTTTTGATTAATTGTCATTCTCTTAATAAACAAACACTTCAAATCATAATAAAATCCTAAGTAACACCCATCCGCATCCGCAACTAATTAAAACACTTTAGCAACTTAAGATTCTTAGAAAACTCTTTTGTAGGGACTACCCCCCTTGGCTTCGTTAGGAGTTAAGCCTAAACGGAGGAGCTAGGAGTAGGTGACAGTACCTAGCTCTATGCTTGCCCCCAGGGTCACACCTCTCCTACTTTCCTAAGTGAGGAGACAGCTTTTGGAAGATTTCTGCTGCTGGTGTGCGATCGACGGACCACACTTTTCTTCAATTTTTTTGAAAAACTCCTAAATAATAAAAAATCCAAAAAAATACTTAATTAGGGAACCACTTGATCTTTGAACAAACAATTTCTGGGTTTTGTAGATCGGGCATCCTTCTCACCAAATCAACCTCAACGTTGTTCAGATTGTGACTGGTTTGCCTTAGATCTGACTTTCTGACTGCTCAAACCCTAGCACCCCTACTGAAATTTTGACTTTTCAAGATTTGACTTTTTCTCGAAATTAATCACTTGGGCTTGTAGATCAGGTCTTCCTCATTCCAAAACACCCCCAAGGCTGAGCTAGTTTCTGCCAGGTAGCCTAGATCTGAAAAACTGACTTTCAGCCTCCAAGCATCCCTCATCAGATTTTGACTTTTCAGATTTGATTTTTCCTGAAATTTTCTGACTTGGGTTTGTAGATCAGGCCATTCTGATCTCATCTCCACTCCAACGCTGAGCTGATAGTCTCTTGGTTGCCCTAGATCTGCAGATATGCCTTTCCAAACCCTAGCGCTAGCCCTCCTTCTGCTGGTTTCCCTATAAACTGAATCTTCCAGGCCAAACACTTTTCTGGGTCCATAGAGCAGGGCATATCCTAGGTGGGTTCACTTTAACGCTGTGCAAATTCTGACTCCATTACCCAAGGCTCAACAGGCACTGATATCCAAGCATAGCGCTAGCTCTCTTTTGACCTTTTTCCCCTAAAAGTTGACTACTCCTTGATGACTCAGATAATCTGACATTGTCATATCTCTCATTGAGTCTATCCCTTTGGTACTAGACAGTCCCAACTCTGTCCTTACTCACCCTGCCTCGGTTACGTTTCCCAAGGCAGCAGTTATCTTCATCAGTTGTTAGTACCTCAACCCTAGATCTAAGTATTACCCCTATAGGTCACTTTGGATCAACCCTCATACGACTGAAACTATCATCCAAAGCCCTAGTCCACTTAGTATCATCTTCGATAGATCTAGAGTTTCCAACTACCTTACACCTTACGTACCTCAAGCCCTACTTGATCTGATCTGGTGTCTAGGTCTGATCTCTCTCGTCGGGAGTAGATCTGGGTCTCCCCCTTTGTTGTCTTGGACTTAGATAACATAAAGCGAAGACTGCTTTGATTGGTGTGACAACCATCCATTTGGGAGTCTAGGCAGTCTTGGTTCCACCTCCTTAGTTGTTTGTCCCTCGACCGTCCATCTGGTTCTATCTTACATAGGAAACTACAAGGTTGGTGATAACAAACCAAGCATGAGATACCAACTTATCTTCTTGTTTATGGACTTACTAAATAGGACAAAACCTAACAAATTTATCGCACTTCAAAATCACACTTAGATCATTTGTTGTTCACAGATCTTTTAATAGAACATAAAAACTAAAAAATTTCCAACACTTAAAAATTGCACTTGGATCAATGGTTTAGTGTATTTTAGGTGTTAGATCAGACTTTAAAGTTCTGCTGTCCTAGATAGTTTTCAGCCACAAAAATAACAAGAAAACTCATAAAATTTCATATTTCTACCCAGAACTTTATTGTAGAAATTTTTAACAAACAAATCTGAAATTTCTATGCTGTATATTGCCCTCAAATTGTTTCTAGAATTTTGTTGTTTGCTGTCATAATTTTGAGAATTAAAAAATTAGTAATTTTAACTATAGAACTTGTTGGAAAATAGCAGAAATATGTAAAAGACTAATACCCAGAAATTTTCAGCATTCTTAATCTAGTATAAACCAATGTTGCAAATATCATGTCGAGGGATATATCGTCGAGATCTTGGAAAGAAACTTGTCGGAAATATCGGGGATAATATCGTCAAAAATAAACTTAGACCTGAAGATTTATGAAAATATCGAAAATATCGGCAACAAGAAAAATTCGGGATAAATCGGAAATATCGGGAGAAATTGGAGATATTTGCTACACTGGTATAAACCCCTAGAAATTTATTTAAATGTTAAGATTTTAGGACTGATTTTTCTAGAAATAAAATGCTGAAATTAAACCTAAGTGCAGAAATTAAATCTAAGCTAATTCAACACAAAGAAAAATCTCTAAACTAAAGTTAAAAATTCCAGGGAATATTTTAAAAATTTTTATGGATTATTTTCCCTAGAATTACTTTGAACTACCGTAAAAAAGCAAGGATTTTTTTTGGATTTTTTGGAATAAATTCTACTCCTAAATTTACCCTAAGAAAACAAGAGAAAATGAAGATTTTGGTAACTTTTGGTTGAAGAAATGGAAGAGAGAGTAGTGCCTTCAAACCTATGGAGTCTTGTGATCAAATCCTCCAATCCTATGGGGTCTTGTGATCAAATCCTCCAAGTGGAATTGTATGTGAATGTTTGACTGAAATCCCTGGATAACACAATAATTTCCTGTCTCAAGCTATTAGAGCTTCATGAAAACCCTCATCAAGGAAGAGTGCTCACTAAAACAACACAACTTCAGCTCATGCCTTAGCATGTCTCTAGCTTATGCCACAAAATATGCAGCCTTGACAAAGGTAGGCAAACTACAAACCAACAAAAAAACTGAACCATAAAATGATAAGATCATTCCATTGGAGCAAACATACTCTTTTAATCAACTAGGAGCATAAACCTTACAATGAAGAAGACAACTCACCAATAAGAATCACCAACTAGTGCCAACCATAGAAGAAGGCCAAAAGACAAAACTTTTAGATGCAAAGTGGTAGTATTTCTCTCCACTGCTCAACAACAATGAGAACGAGAAGTGAACTCTCTTATATAGGAGAAAAAATCAACTTTCTCTATAGTAAAATAATAATAAAAGTGTTAAAATCCTAAATCCATCCTATGAATCCACCATAATACATAAAATAATGCTTAATGCTCATCAAACCCTTAAGGAGAGCGGGTGCCCCCATTAAAACATGGTCAAATGGTGATAAATGGTACAAGAGATGGACCAAGAAGGAGGATGCTCTGTTACTGTTCAAACTAGCACCTTTGATCTTGTTGAAATTTTACTTAAAGCGGTTATGTTAGTCAGTCTTTAATTCAATTTACTTCATATCAAAATAACTGCATGCATAAGGATCACTAAAATAAAGACATTCACATCATACACAAAGATTTATCCTAGGAAACCCTCTTGGGGAAGAAAACCCAACTGAACTTCTTCAGCATAGAATCATCAACAAATTACAATATCAATACAATGAAGAGCTAAAGCTCTCTCATAGAAAGATACCCCAAATACAAAGATAAGATAACCCCAAAATATTCGTCTTCTTCCAAATGCTTCTACTCTCTCTCACTCTTCCGCACTTGTCTCACTGGCTTGAGCGAACTTGCTTGCTTGTCAAATGAGGAAGTTGACACCTTTATTTATACTTGTTCTAAACTGACTGTTATCACACAAAGTGTAGCTACCCACTGAAAGTATCCTATCCGGGACGGTAGAGGTAAGGTAGCTAACCGCTGACACTGCAAGGGCCTCGTTCACTACGGATGAAATGTAGTTGTCACACCGGACGAGCTCTTGTCACTTTAGATCAATCCGGAGAATGATCAAGGGGGAGACCCTACTAGCCTATGAGAGCTAGCGAACCTATTCAAGACACTCTAAGGGGTATGCAATGAGTACAAGAGGTGAATAATGAGTAAGTAAATCTAGATCTAAGGAATGGATGCGGTAGGTGAGATTAAAGCCAAGTCGGGGTGACTTAAGATAATGAAAATTTACCAACTTCATAAGAAATGCACTACAAAGAGTTTAGTAGAGTAAATCTTGATAGATCTAGCCTAAAAGAGAAATACCCTAACTAGATCCACCTAGGGTTTAGGTAATTGTGAACGAAGTGGACCCGAGAGAGTAGATTGGGACATGAATTGACTAGATCTAGATGCTTGAAGATTAGGTCTATGAACTTGAGGCGGGTTCAAGCATACCCAACTGACAAATCTGAAGGATTGACCAGAAGCCCAAGGATGGCACCCCACCTAGAGGAGACTAGTGGTAGATCCAAGGGTAAATGGAGTCCGATTAATGCCAAACTTTAGATCTAGGGTTTAATTAATTATTCCTAAGTGGGTTGTGATGGCTGTCATCAAATAAGCCCCTGATCTATCAGATCTACAAAACTAGGGGGTTGTGTGACAATTGGATAAAAATATGGAAAATGATACCAATGTTGAAAAAGTCAGCATCGGCAAAAAGTCGGCAAGGGTCTTGAATACAACTTCTCGGCAACATCGACGAAAAAAACGGGAAAAATCGGTAAAAGTCAACAAACATTAAAAAATACAAAATACATTCATTTTTTTCAGAATTTTAAACATTTAAAGCAACAATAACATCAGATAAACATATTGGAACATAAACATGGAGAAAGACAACCTTATTGTCAGACTGCATATACATGCATACACAAGATGCATGGCCTCAGGATCCTGCTTGTCCAGTACAGGATAGGGTCACATCATCATCAAGTCAAGACAGATCTCCACATCCTGCACATTGATAGGACTTGCCAGCTATGCGATTTGTAGGAGATCGAGTAAGAGGAGTGTCTCGTTTTCAAATTTTGCATTTGTCAGGGAGGTTATACTGCCTTTATTGGGACTCTAGAAACACCTTTGCCACATTTTCTAGTTATGCAGATCAAAGATGTCCAACACTTTTTATAAGGGAGGTTTCTGCACATAAGTCATGTTCCCTGCATGAACCCACCTGACCAAGTGACTCCAAGTCCCTCAGGAAGATGACCTCTTTCTGTTCAGTTGTTCAGTCTACCCAAGGCAATGAATGCAAGAAGAGGCCCAAACCACTTTAGATACCAGATTAGTGAGACCTTGGGTTTCCTTGACCCTTCCCCCACACTCTGCCCGATGGGTCAATCAACCTCCACAAGACTTCTAAGGAGTTCCTCTTCTAGACCCTATGGCAAACAACAATACATAGATCATCCCTAGGAGGTCCTAGAGCTGGACTCACTCTACAGAGTATTACTCTGAAGGTCCATTCATGCAGCCCACGGCCCTCATTGTTAGGAGTGAGGGATCCTGTCTATCCAAGGCTCCTCAAGGATTACATAGCTAGGTCCCCTTGACTCAGGATATTTTCCGGACAACATTAGCAGACATTTGATGAGCCCCTTTGCAGTGATTGATGATTTGGTTGAGGAGCTTTCTTATTCTTCTCTCTCCCCACATTCAGCCTTTGTTTCTAGTTCCAGTACTCCTTGACATCTTCTCTTTATTTGTGTCATGGTTTTTGCTTCTGCATTTATTTATTCTCTGCTCTTTTTGGCAAGTTACTTGGCCCTTTTTCAGATTTATGCTTTCTGCCTTTGTAGAATAGCATTAGGAGATGCTTTCACATTTCTACTCTCTTGTATTTACTTTGGATGCACTCTTGAGTCCATTGACCTACTTTTGTGGTCATTTTTAAAATTTTTGGAGATTAATAGATTATCTTATTGTCTTAAGATATTTGAGAGTTATATCTATTTTTCAGTACATCTATAATTTCCTTTGCCTATTTTAATTTTTACTGTTGAGGTGAGGTTCTGCCAAATTTGATCTCCAAATGATGTATTTTCCATGTAATAGAAAATCCTAATTATTCTTAAAAAATTCTGAATGTCTTGTGTATTTTGATATACTATGTTAGTTACCAAATTGTCATTGAGTTTTGCCTATCTGTTGCCAAGTTGACTCTCAGTTTTGCTTGCTGAGTAGTTGCCAAGTCTGAGCAATATAGCTTTAAAACTTTGAACCATGTAAAAATGGTAACCATGAAGACAACTCAGGTCAGTCCTGCACTGTATGTAATATTTCTGTTTAGAAATATAATTACAGCATCTGAACGAAAAAAAAGAAGAAAAACTAATTTTTTTAAAAATTCTAAATACATTCATGGAAAGGGAATAGGAAGAAACGACAAGTGCAGTTCTGATGGTCATATCATGACTGCAGGATGAATTTGACAGTAAACTGTGCATGGGCATTAACAGGGTGTTGCCTGTGTAAATTATTTATGATGACTTATATAGTTTAGTTTTTCATTTTTGTTAGTTCTCTACAGAATTTTCAATATGTATTTGAGGACATCAGCCAACTCTTGCAGGATAGTGTATCCAGAATGTTACGATTGTCTTTTATTCTGTCTGTATGTTATTTTTTCAGCTTAATTAATTTTAGGCAAAAGATTTTAATCCTTTCTTTTTTGGAAGTACTCTCCATTTCCAGTTAAAGACCACTCTGGACAGTCCAATGCAACTATGTTAATGAAGCTTATTTCCTGACAGAAACAACATGCAAGAGGAAATTTTTCTCGTTCATTGTCAGCCCCCTTAAACAATAAAGTAAGGAGCTTGAGGAGAACAAACCCCACAGGTGCTGTCATGCTTGTCAAGTCCAATACTCCTCGTGTCATGGAGGGTAGAAATGTTGCTAGCCCAGACAAAATTTCAGCAGCAGATTCTGGTTCGTTTCCTTCATTGTAGCTTGGATTTTACAATGACAATGTTTTAAGATTTAAACTACCTATATGCTGCAGGTTTACTGAGTATTTCAGATTATATTTAACTATATAATGGCAAGTTTTGTTGATAAGCTTTAGTATGGGAAGAATTTCTTAATGTTATCTAACACAGGGAATGAAGATGTCGGTGAGGAAATTCCTGAAGAAGATGCAGTTTGTAGAATTTGTATGGATGCACTTTGTGAAGGAGGTGAGACTCTTAAAATGGAATGCAGTTGCAAAGGCGAACTTGCACTTGCACATGAAGAATGTGCAGTGAAATGGTTTACCATAAAGGGAAACAAAATATGTGATGTCTGCAACCAAGAAGTTCAAAACCTACCTGTAACATTGTTCAGAGTGGAGAGTTCTCAAGCTGTTAGTAGATGGCCAGCAAGAACACCCCCAAACCTACAAATGGACCGCTTCAGGTGCTTTTCTATGTTATGATTTTTCTAAATGTTGACTGGGATTTTCCAAGAGTTAAAGCATTATCATTGTGCAGATTGACAAAGACGGCTATCAAATAGGGTTATTTAACTTTATTATTACAGTGAAACAGCTACTGAAGTAAAATTATCGTCAATGTTTTCTGATTGAACTTGTCATATATTTACAGTGTTAAGTATATTCTCTTCGTACATCTTCCATTGATTTTGAGTTGGTGAACATATTGAAATTAGAAATTTCTGAGGAAACTTTTATTTCCTGTAATTTATTTTCTAGAGCTTAAAATTAGAAAGATTGAGTTATGATAAGTCATAAATTATGATACGAATTTGCATAATTTGTTGGAAATTAGAACACCGGTCTCCCAGGAATCCCATCAGTTCATTTCCTCCCTTGCATTCCTCTTCACTCTACCCATCTCTAACGAAAACATTAGTCTTCAATCTGTTGTTGCAGGTCTAGATTGGCAGTCTTACAATCTGTTACGCCTCGGAGTATCTGCAGTGTTCCCAGTCAGGTCTACCAGAGCAAGGGGTTAAAACATTTATGTAAAGGCCAAGTTGAAGCATAGAGTGTTGATTTGGGGCTAAATAGTAAATACCCTTAATCATGTGATGGATGGTCCGCTTGATCTCCTCCTCCAAGAGGTGCTCACCCTATAGGGGTTGGCGCCCTTGGGGGGCTAATCACTTGTACGCATGACCACACTCCTTCATTTGCCATGTAAAAGGTGATAGCATTTGTTTAGCACACCTTATTTGCTCACTTAGCCCTATTTTACCCCTCCTCTTGGCTGTGGACCCACAAATTGTACTTCCTTATTGAGGAAGCCTGCAAGGATAATGAAGGAGGATGTTGAGGGCACACATATTTTGGGGTTAGTTGGGGCATGGCGTCCTCCTTTTGGCACAACTAGCACTTGGTGTAGCCTAGTTTCACTTTTATATTGTTATTTTATGTCTTTTTAGTGGCTTAGCCCCCAAATTTGTGGGTAAGGAAGCCAAAATGTTATATTTTCACATTATCTTGTAAGCTAATAACTTAAAATTAGGTGAGGCTAGCCTTATATAAATAGTGCCTCCCACTCATTGTAAAAACACAACAAGCTATGGGTTCATTTTGAGATCTTTTCTTTTTCTACTAGCCAATTGGAGCTCTTGATGCTATGCACACCTCTCTTGGGATGAGCTTCTTTGCTTGAAGGATGAATGAACTTGTTCCTAGGGCTTAATTTTGCACATGCTTTTGTTGATGCGATGAATTGTTGTAATAACCCAAGCTCAAGGGTGACCTAAGGTCTTTTCCTTGCTCATTTCTTGGTGAATGTTGTTAAGGTTGAATTCTAAACCTAATTTGATTAGCTTTTATGTTGCATTATGCTAAATTGTTAGGGTTTCTTGCTAGCATTTTGTCAACTTTGCATGAGGAGACTCCTATAAAAGGAGCTCTCCATTGTTGATTGGGCCTTGGACTCCTTCACTTGCCCTAATTAGGCCCTTCTACCTAATCCTTGAGGTAGCTAGTTGATGCTCTAATTGCAAGTATTGGAAACCATTTTTGGAGAGGGACGTTGGTATCGATCTCTCAATGTCCCAAGGATTGAGACATGAATCATATACTTTATCTTTTCAACAAAGCTCTCTCTCTTTTACTAATTTACTTGTCTTTTATCTTACATGCATTTCTATATTGAAAAACCCTAAAAATATAATATTATTGGAAAACCCTAAAAATTTAGATAAATTCATAAAACCAAAAATATTTTCAATTTGATAATTTTGGTTTGCCCATCAAATTCGCCCTAGTGGATTTATCCACATATCTTCGAGGAGGTCCCATTTTGACCTAATGCATGGGGAAATGTGAAATTGCTTGAATTAGGGTTTCTGTAGGGTTTTGGCAATTCTAATTGGATCATCAAATTTGTCTTAGTGGATTTATCCACAATTTTCGAGGGCGTTCACATTTGTCTTGATGTATTGGGAAATGTGAAATTGCCCAAATTAGGCTTCTGCAGGTTTTTTGCAGTTTCGACGAACCATCAAGTGCGCCCTAGGCCATTGGTTCATCTCCTTATTAGAGTGCACTATTTTGGGATATTGCCTTGGGAACTGTGAAACCCTACCTTGGGAGTTGTGTAAGTGCATTGAAATTTGAAAGTCATGGTATTGATAAATATTGATTGGTGTATTGAATTAATGCTTGTATATGATTAACGTGTCTTTATTATCCATTGTTGACTCCATATAAGGCATTGATCTCAGCTATAAGGCTTGTAGAAAGGTATTTGCAGGTGTGTTGGTGTCTATAGGTGTTCTTCCTTGATTAGGGACACTCCCTTGGGTTTAGGAGTTACCCAAAGAAGTTGAGAGGCTAGAATGAGGTGACATTGGGTTTAGCCTCTCTTATATGCTTGCCATTACTAGCATGGGGCATAAATAACTTGCTTTGAAAGAATTGCTAGTTTGAGCAGTAACATTTTTGGTGGTGTTGCTGGTTATCTTGAAGAAAAGTGATGACATACTATTGAAGAGGGATTCTTGGGATGAATCATTCAGATACAACCAACATCTATCACATGGTTCATGTATGTTCTTATTTTGTACTTTGGTGAGATTTGTTGATCTAACTTGACAGGTCTCTCCTAGTGACTCTGACTGAAGAAAATAAAAAGTACCCTACAAGGACTAGGTTGATCCAAGATGTAAGTTTTGCATTGTACTTTTATAGAATTTTTGTTACAGGCTAACCCTGCAGGTCATATCTAGCGACTCCAGTACTAAAAAATCAGCAAGAAGAAGTGTGATTTGAAACAACCAACCTCATCTATTAATAAGAAGATGATATGACATCCTTTGCTCCATTGGATTTCTCAAACATTCTAGGATATCGAAATGAGCTAGTTAAATATGGTTGTCTCAGGTCCATTCTAAGGTTTCATTAATACGAAGATACAGTTGCAGAGCATATTACGAGGTTTAGAGAATTTCTTGTGACATGGGATATCGTAGATGAGGATATCGACATGAAATTATTTGTAATATCTCTTGATCTACAAAATAATAGGGATGTGGGAGATTGGTATGTAGAGCTTCCTCCTACGGGGATATATTCACTCTTGCATTTGGTCAAGGCATTCGAGAAGGAGGGGGATCCTAAACTTGACGAAGAAACTATTGAGGCCATGATTTCCCATCCATAAAACAAGCATGTTGAAGATGACACTTTAGGTTTGGGACTTGAAAACTTTGATTTGCTGACTGTTGCGAAAATGGAAGTGTGTTTTGCTCCTCTTGATTTATCAAACTTCACAGGGTATTCTAATGAGTTACCAGAGACCTTCTGGTTATCTTTTCGTGATTATGATGATAACGCCGAGGACCATGTCTTCAAGTTTATGCTATTGGCTCTAGAACATGGTATTAAGAGGATGATGCCTACATGAGGTTATTTGTCCTTCACTTGGAAGGAAAGGTCCATGATTGGTTTGCAAGCCTAGCCAAAGGAAAAATATATTCTTTTGCAGAATTGATAGAGACATTTTGTTGCTATTCATGCCCAGAAAAACGCAAGAAATGTGTTGCTTCCTTTCATGCACTTGGGGGAATTAGCACAACATAAATCTTCAGGCTGCTAAGTGCGTCCTTGGAAGCAAGTCTCGAGTTAGGTGCTGTCACCTGATCCTGACTCCTTCGTTTAGGCCACTCCTAATGGAGCCAAGGGGAGTAGTTCCTATGAAAAAGTTGCTAAGGCTCTTACTTTTATTAGTTATGAATGAATTGTTTTTGTTAGGAGTTTTGATAAATCAATACTGAAACAAGCTACTTGCAAGTAAAATTAATATAACAACAACATGAAAATAGATATGGCGATTATAACATAAATGACCTAAAAGCAAAATATGAAATTAAGATAACGCCAGTGTTGAATAGAGTCTAATGCTGTTGAAAGCTGTTAATGTATTGCAATTGGAGTCTTGGTCAGTTTTAAAGTTATTAAGGATGAATTAAGTTATGGGGAAGGGGATTCTTGATATACTGTGAAGTACTGAGAATATGTCTGGATTCTGAGAAGAGTGGCTCCACACTGGAAAATGTGGGTTAGATGGAGTCGTGGGGGGGTGTTCAACACTACACCAACAAGGATGTAGCCTAACGGGACCCCACGGTTGCTTTCTAGTTGTTCCCGCTTTCCCTGAAGAATTTGCCCACTATTTCTTAGGTTTGTTACGTTGGTTTTCTGTAATGTTTTGGGGTAGTTGCTTTTATTAATGTGAGTTTGCTTAATTAAATGTGAGGAATTAATTAGTGTGCATTCCTGCTTTTGATTATCCCAAAGCTCAGGGGAAACTTGTGATGGGAAAGAGCATACATTGTGTTGTCTGCCGAGATGCACACCAGCAACATAAATCTTTCGAAAGCTGTCTCCTCACTACAAGTGGGAGAGGTGTGGCCTTGGGGGCAAGCAATGAGCCAGGTACTGTCACCTGAATCCTAGCTCCTTCGTTTAGGCAAACTCCTAACGAAGCCAAGGAGGGTAGTCCCTACAAAGAGTTGTCGATGGCTTTATGTTTTTTTAAGTGTTTTTATGGTTGCAGATGCGGATAGGTGTTGTTTAGGAGTTTTTTAATGAGATCACATGTTTTGTAATGAATGAGATAAACACAAGATAAGAGCGATCCACATTGCAAATACAAGATTTGTAGAGAAACAATATAATGAAGACTTGTACAATAAAATGGCATCCACAGATAGATAATAACTTAAACAGATTCCCAATGGACAAATGGCACAGATTAATTAATATATGAAAGTTCAAAGTGACCAGTGCCAAATGGAGTCAAAATGTGTAGTGCTTGGGGATGTCGAAGATACAAGTCTTAGAATAATGTTGGCGAGAATGTTGTGTAAATTATCTTGGTTGATTTTATGAGTTTTAGTGATCTTGATTATTAAGGCTAAAAGAAAAAGCAAGGTATGAGTCCAACTGAAAAAGTATACCTTCAGTGGCTCTCCTTGGTGACCTGACAGACCGTCCAGTATTCTAGGCTAGGTGTCCAGTGGATTTAACCAGCAAGCTAGAACTCTATGACAACGGTGATTTCCGGCACCACGAGTAGGAACTTCCCCACTACCTGAGTATCTCTCAAAACAACGTCGGTTCGTTGGTTTATGGGGATGAGGATTTTATTATGGTTATCACGTGTAAGATTTAACAAATCCAATCACCGTTCTGAGTAATAATCCAACTTTTTAGGGTTGGTAGAGCATACTTGGTGATGGAAAGCAACGAAATAAATTTTAGAAAGGGGATGTGAGTGGCAAATTTTATTAACAAACAAAGCTCTTTGACAGAGAGTGCTCTTGATCCACCTTATGGTGAGATTCAAGAGTCTTATCTAATCTATGATGTGAATGCAATGGAAGTGCTCTTCGACAGAGAGTTCTCTTGACTTGTCTTATGACAAGTTCAAGAGACTTTGTGTTATTTTTATGATAATTAATCAAAGAGCAAGAAACATGATGAATTAAATGGCGTGCATGTAATGAAATTAAACTAGCAATTAGTGAAAATAAAACTAAGTCTAAAATAATCTAAGCTAAGAAAAGATAAAAATCACACAAGACACACTTCCCTCAAATAGGGGAAGTAAGAAAAACGTGGGAGGCTTGACCCCACTAGTCCCTTTCATTAATAAATTACAACTTTGGGAATTTAACCCTTTTGAAAAGAACTTGAAAAAACTAGAAGATTGAAACAACCTTTAATAGCTTTTACAAAGGATTATTTTTCGTTTATGCTTGTCTTCTTGGTTTTTTGAGTTTTTTCTTCAATTTCCTCAAGTCTTGTTTTCTTGGTTCACTTCCTCGGTACCTGCACAAGAAAGCCAAACACATGCACACATTATTTTGTCAAAAAAAAGAAATAGATCTAACTAGATGCCAAAAAAAAGAAATTATTCAAAGTACAAAATTATTCTTTTTAAGGCAAATTTTTGGTCTTTTTTGAAGTAAAACTTGTGAAAAAATACATGCAAAAAAGAGGGAAAAAAGACTTGAAAAGATGAGGAAAGGGGGCAGTCAACAAAGAAGTTAGATTGCTGCAAAAATGAAGTAAGGGACAGCAAACAAAGAAGTGAAAGATGGCTGCAAAAAAGCAAGGAAAACAAGCTCAAAAAAGTGCCAAAAAGTGGCCACAAAAAATGCCCAAAAATGCTGAAAATTGAGGTGAAAGAGGGCAGCCAACTAAGAAAGAAGTTGGCTGCAAAATAATAAGGAATAGGACAGCCAGACAAAGAGAAGAATGACTGCAAATAAAAAAGCCAAAAGAGAGCAGCCAATAAGTGAAAGATGGCTGCAAAAAATTGAAGGAAAGAGGGTCAAAAAGAGGCAAAAAAGAAGAGCAAAAAGAGAGCAAGAAAACTAGAGAAGCAAGAATGGTAAGGAGTGAAGACAAGAAGCAAAGTAAAAAGAGGCAATAAGAAGCAAGAAGAAGAAGGATAGATGGATTTGATACTCAAGGAAAAGATTTTAAGTTTAAGAAGGATAGGAAAAGGTCCCTTTTAGCTGTGTTTCTTGACTAGAAAATAAGTGCTTTGCATGCCCTGCACGATGAAAGTATTAGATAAAAAACTCCTGTTTCGTGAAGAGGTGGTTGAACTTCAACCCCTTCTCCACCTTCGGTGATCCCTGAAACACAATTCTCAATCAACAAAACACAAGATCAAATGCCAGAATGTTTAATCAAGAAAATATCTGAAAACCAATGGTATACCTACTACTTCCTGTTCAATTCAGACATTCAATGGATTCTACATAGATAATCAAATTATAATGCTAAATGATTACCCTACTGTGCTAGATTTATAGCCTTCCTAAGCTAGCAATGATCATGTACTTTGCAAAAAGAAAAGAATAAATTTAAGAAAGATGTCACCTCTCACAAGTTGAAAATCAAGCACCAAGAACCCACGCATGGACCTCCAAAGTCACTTTATTCCATTTCATTAAACAAATAAAACTGTTACAATTTGAGGAGAGGTCTCTTGCAAATTCTCCATATGCAAATGGGAAGAAGAGCCTCTTATTTATACAAAAATGAAAGAAAATAGGGCTCAAATCCCTAAATCTGGACTAAGAGTAACACCGGAGTAATTGAATGAGCTTGGCATGATGATTTGGAGTTGAACTGAGCTACAATTGAAATAAGTCTGAGTTGTAATGATGAGGGGGGGGGGTGACGTGGCTAATCCGCCCTCGTAATAATCACCGGGCCAATGGATAACAATTACTTCAATCCAAAAACGAATTTGACCAAAGAGGGTGAATTTCTGACTGATAGTTCAACTGCTACACTCCAGTACTTGATCTGAAACTAACCGATATTGATTGGAATCATCATAAATGCTCCGTGTCGAGCTAATTAGCTCTTTATTTTATTCAATTTGGCCTTTTTTGGAGATATTTTGATTTTCTCCAATTTATTATTTTTTATTATTTTAATTAATATTTCCATTTTTTTGATTTTTTGAGAAAATATTGATTATAAGGCCAAATAATAGTCCGAAACTTAGGATAAGTGTGTCTAGGGGCTAAATGAATGTTTTGGCTAAGAAAATAAGTGTTTATTTGCCAAAAACACCCCCTGAACCACTTAATTATTACCAGTGTTACCAACATCGGCCGAGAAATCATCGATGTCCGAGAAATCGAGAGTTTTTCAAAAAATCGCCGAAAAAATCGGGCCGATTTTTTCCCAATTTTTTCTCGATTTTTTTCAAATTTATCCCGAGATATTGCCGATTTTTTCGAGGTGATCTTTTCCAATGATTTTCCCGATTTTTTCCTGATTTATCTCGAGAGATTGCCAATTTTTTCTCGATTTTTTCTAAAGGTGAAATTGAATATTTTTGTGTTTTTTTAAGTTTGCCGATTTACCTGCTGATGTTTGCCGATATATTGCCGAGATATCCTGAAACGATGTTTTCTGGACCCTGCCGATTTTTTCGCTGCGCCGATGTTTGCAACACTGATTATTACAAATTGAAAATTTTCAATTAAACCATGGTCAAAATGGTTTAATTAATTCCCTATAGTAAAAAATAAAAAATTAAAAAACTCAACATCGTTGGCAATTTTTTTTTTTACAAATCTTTAAAGCATCCCAGGGCTTCGGAAATGACCATAGAACATACTAATAGTGCCTAGTAGGTTCATATTTACTAGTTGGACTCTAATACCCCCCCAAGGCCCAAAATTCAAAATCGGGCATTCCAGCTTTGGAGGAAGCGGGAGAAAACCTCAATGGTTACACTCGGCTATAGGCAAAGCATAATTGACAAGGAAAAAAACTCCCTGGAATACCTTAGTTGAAATTTTACATCTTAGGGAACCGAGCCACTCAAAACCCAAAACCCCTACTAGCACACTTTATTACAAAAACCCCAATGGGGCATGGTCATTTCAACATAAAAATAAAAATGACTAGCCAAAATTGGATAGGAAAAACATTCTGAACATGAGCATTGACCATGTTCATCAAATGGCGACTCGACAGGAGGTTCAACTATGGTACAAAATAGTTGGTAACATCTGGCTCCAACTGCGGGACGTGTGCTTGATCTAGTCTCTTATGCAAGGAGAGCATACGAGAACACCAGAATCTTTGGTTTCCATATCCTGTAAAAACATCTCAACTTGACAATAAAATCTCAGTAGCACAAGTTTTATGAAAAAGAGCCAATGATCCCAAAGTTGCTTTATGCAAAGCTTAACTAATTTTTTTTTTCTAAGTACAGAAAGAAAATGCTAGAAGTAAATGCTCACTTTGAGGAGCCTATTTTCCTACTCTAATCATGATATAAAAAGGTTAGGTGAAATAAAAAATCCAATGTAGCCACCTAAGAATGTTATTAATGTATAAATGTTTTTCCTTGTCTTTGGTTACCAGCGAAAGCAAGAATATTTTATTCAGAAAATGCAAACCTGTGCGATGATCTAGAATGGGTGGGATGCATGTGGAATCATAGGCATGAATAATGTCGTCGAACTTCTTCCCAAACTGGTAGGTGCTCTTGCAGGATTTTTCCATCCAAGATTGGATAGGACTGATGTAAAAATATGTATGATGAGGCAGATCATCATACTCATCAAAAGGGCTTATTTGCTGATAACTCTGTGTGTAAGTCAAAAACTGCTCCCAATCATAAGGAACATCTATATGTGAAGAAGATGGCCGAAGGAAAACTTCATCTAGTTGCACTCCATTGTTGAAATATTGTAACTTCGAAGAATATTCTATATGTATCTTTTGTGGTCCCCGATGGTCCTACTGGGAGAACCACTTGTATTAACTTTGTACCCCGATGCTTCTAATCGGAAGAACTAATAAGAGTCATGAGGTAGTCCCCTCTAATTGTAAAGGTGAGTCATTAGCACCCTAGTGTGGTTACTTGAGCCTACATGTCGGATGAGTTAATTAAAGTGAACGGATGAATATAAATAGAGGTGTGGTGCTCCTCATTTGGAACACACACTCTCACTTGTGTAGCGCATTAGTGGAGAAGAGAAGTAGCTGGAGAAGGAGGAGGATCAGGCTTTGATCTCCTTGCTGGTTTTATCTTTTATCTTTTTGGGGCATCTATATTGAGGAAGCTTTTGCTGGGTTTTTCCCTTTAGGGTTTTCCCAAGATAAATCTTTGTGTTCCTTTTGTATGGTTGTGCTTGTCTATCTTTCAGTGATCCTGTTTATATCAATGTTGCCAACATCGGCAAAAAATCGGTCGATTTTCGAGAAATCGCGATTTTTTCGTCGATCCGATTTCTCTTCAAAAAATCGGCCCAAAAATCGGCCCGATTTTTTCCGCTTTTTTGCCGAGTTTTTGCCGATAAATCGGCCCGAGAAATCGCGAGTCGACCCAAAAAATCGGCCGACCGTGGATAGGGACGAAAAAGTTGGTTTTTAAGTGGGTTTTTTTCATTTTTTTTTCATTTTGAGTCCGACATTGCACTAGGAGGTGAGCAAAGAGTTTAAGAGGGCAAGTGAAGAGGGTTTCAAGAGATCAACAACAAATTTAGGCAACATTTTCTTTGCCATCAAGCATCAAATTCAAGATTGGATCTTGCCATTTGGGGTTTTTTCCACAGCTGAAGGTAAGTAAACAATTTG
>LPNX010206643.1:108459-181262 GCA_001517045.1 Pseudotsuga menziesii | reverse complement strand
TTAATCAACTCATACTTCACATTTAACTTAAAACATACCAAGATGCAATCGCAAAACATTCACTCCAAGCACATGCAAGCACATCGATCTTATTTATTTGACTCCATTCTAAGGCACTGGTCATTTTTGCTTCATATATACATTGTGTATAAGCTTTGTGCTTTCGTTTGTTTATTTTCGTATCTCGTCATCTTTAATTGTCTATAGTTAAAATATTCAAACTCCTAAATAACTCAATCAGTTTAAACATCACAACACTAAGTAATTCTCCTTAGTAACTTAATAGGGTCTACCCCCCTTGGCTCCATTAGGAGTTGAGCCTAAACGGAGGAGTCAAGAACAAGGTGACAGCCTTGACTCGAGACTTGCCCCCAAGGACACACCGAGTGGCTTGAATATTTCTGCCACGTGACCCAAGTGTGTGAAAAGGTGGCAACATGGCCAGCGAACATAATGTTGAAAACTACCCTCAGTTGATTGCAAAATGGCAGGCTGGAAACATTCCTCAGTTGCAGAACATGCAGAATCAAAATTAGCCTACGTTCCAAGTACAGAACGAACCGATAATGCAAAATCAAATTCCACCGCAACCGCAGATCCCATAGTAGAACCCACCACATACTCATAATCAGTCATTAAATCAGAATCTCCCCTTAAATCAAGCTCAGAACTTGAATCAAGGATCGACGTTTGCAACGATTCACGCCGAACCACAAATGAAGGATGTCGACGTTGGGATTGTCACTCGCGCTGGTGCGACAACTGGAGATGATGGACCACGTCAGCAAGTTCAGCTCGCTGGAAAGAGAAAAGTAGCATTTGATATTGCAACAAAGAAAGACACCTTTGGGGCAAAGCATGCAATCAGGAGAAATCTAGGTAAGATACAAATTATTGACATGCCATTTGCTTTTGATCCATCTACAGAGGAAGGACCATCCCGGTAGCATGTACCTTGCAACAATTCTTTGAAAGTTGTCTATTGTTAGCAAGGGACCTTGACACCCTTGTCGAGTTTGAGATGTTATTGTACCACCCAGATAAGGCAGTGAAGGATTCTACAATGAACTCCTTGCAAAAGAGGAAGACAGGTAAGGAGATGAGGATGAATATCCAGATTGGAGATTATGAGGTTGAGTCGGTTATTCTGGTTCTTAGATCATATGTTAACATTCTAACCAAGCAGACCTAGAAATTGATGGGAAATCCCACAATGGGATGTTCACCGGTGCAATTGCGACTAGCCAATCAGGAAAAGGTTTATCCCATTAGTGGCGTCTCAAACTTGGTTGTCGACATTGAAGGTATGAAAACGCATGTTGACTTTGATGTGATAGAAGTAGTTGAAGATGGTGGTTCCTATCCGCCACTGCTAGGGATTGGATGGGATAATGATAGAATGGCAGTTATCAACTTCAAAAAATGAGTTATGATGTTTGAAAACCAGGATGTCAGGGTCATTTCTCCTATGGACCCTCAGGAGGGACGTCGGTATATTGAACCTGTGAAGGATGAAGTCGGTAGAAGTTGGTATCACGCTTATAACATATCTGAAGACTATATCCATCCTATGGTTGATGTTGAACTTGGATGGTGGAACACAAGTTCTGTGTCCTCTGACTCTGATGATGCTCTAGAAAATTTGCAGAATAGGTTGCATGAAGTATGATTCAGGAAATGCGGGTTGATTACATAGTCTCTCCGATGTGTTGCAACTGAGATTATTGAGTTTCCAATTTATGAAGGGTTTCTAGCGTTACATGAGTTCCTTAGATAATTTGAAGAGAAAGTGTTTGAACCACAAAGGATATTGGCCCTAGACATTGTGCTGAAGGCTACTCCAGCTCGATGGTGGGCGACACACAAGAAGACAATCCATGACTGGGGACAGTGCGGGAGATTGATGATGGTGCATTTCAGCGATTCGGAGATCTATCATGATGATAGATACTACAGGTAGAATGATCCCACTAGTCATTTGAGGAGTGTCTGAACTTATGGGCATCACGACCTAGAGATGAATGGGTCCATGCTTTTGTTCACACTTTGGAAGAGATGGCGAGATCCTGGTATGTAGCGGTAGAGTTGCACAGAACTATCGCCACATGGGAGGATTTGTCCATTTTCTTTGTGCAGACATTTAGTTTCTAGGATGCCAACCCAGAGGTATGTACTTCTTTACAAATCATCCACAACATAGTACTGAAAGTCATCCCTGTCGCATACCTAGTTGATCCACATGCGCACTGCTCGATGCAATCCATGATGACATGCTACAACCTATCTGGGGAACCTGAAGATGATGATGAGTTGTAGAATGTAAATATTCTGGAATCATAAGGAATCCATGATGTCGCTACACCCAACATCTCGATGGATTCAATGAGTCAGCCGTTGAAGATCCGAAAAGTCAACATTGGGTTGGAAGAAAACCCAAAATTTTCCAATATTAGGGACTACTGGGACGAGGAGACCATGGCCAAAATCATGGACCTGCTACATGAATTCCAAGACCTTTTTTCGACACGGTTTTCAGAGATGAAGGGGATTTTAGGAGACCTGGGAGGGATGAAGATCCTGTTAAAACTAGATGCAAAACTTGTGCGACAGAGGCCGTATCGACTGAACCCACAATACAAGGACTATGTGAAGGCTAAGATAGATCGGATGCTAGAGGTTGGTATTATTGATCCTGTAGAAGAATTGGAGTGGATAAGCCCTATGGTGGTCTAGGATAAGAAGACCAGTGAAATATGCATTTGTGTCGACCTAAGGAAGTTGAATGATGCATGCATGCATGATCCGTTCCCGACCCCATTTACAGATAAAGTTCTTGAAGGAGTAGGCGACTAGGAGATGTATTCCTTCACAGATGGTTTTTTGAGATACCAACAGATACGGATTGCAAAGGAGGATCACCATAAGACCACGTTTATCACTTAATGGGGTTTTTTTCAATATATAGTCATGCCTTTTGGGCTGAAGAATGCACCAATAGTATTTTCTTGGGTAGTTGTCGTTGTGTTAAAAGACTTTATTCAAAAGTTCTTGTAGGTGTATATGGATGATTGGACTCTCTATGGACTAATTAGGGACCATCTCGACAACTTGTGATAGATTCTAGAAAGGTGTCAACAGCATCATATTGCATTAAAATCTAAAAAGTGCATTTTCTATGCACTGTTTGGCATGCTACTTGGGCACATAGTATGCAAGGAAGGTTTGTTGGTTGATCCGACAAAGATCGCACTCATCCACAGTTTTCCACCACCGACAAATGTGAAGATGCTTCAGGCGATGCTAGGGCACACAAGGTACTATCACAAGTTTATCAAAGGATACATTGCGATTACTGCCCCTATGGAGAAGCTACTAAAGAAAGATGTTACATTTGAATGTTGATGGGAATTCCAAGGATGTTTTGACACACTGAAGGTCAAGATGGCCTCCACACCCATACTGGTATTTCCTGATTGGAACAAGGAGTTCCACATGCATGTTGACGCCTCTTCTATTGCATTGGGGGTTGTGCTTGTGCAACTAGGTGCAGGAGACCTGAATCACCCAGTCGCATATGCCAGCAGAAAGTTGTCATTTGCTAAACAAAATTACACAACGATTGAAAGAGAAGGCTTGGCAATGGTTTATGCCTTGCAAAAGTTCAGGGACTATTTGTTGGGACACTTCAAGATGTTCACCAATCATTCTATTTTACAATACCTGGTTAATAAGCCTATTTTGGGGGGAAGATCTGTCGATGGATGTTACTTTTCCAGGAGTTTGAATTTGAAATAATTGTGAAGCCAGGATAGTTGAATGCCAGTCCAGATCATCTGTCTTGCATTGAGAATGGCGAAGAACCAACCAATATTGATGATGGATTGCCATATGTTCAATTGTTCCATGTTGACATTGCAAATGATCACTATGCCCCAATTATCCACTTCTTAGCCACTAGTGTTGCCCCGGAGGACTTGTCAACTAGCCAAAAGAAGCAGCTGGTACTAAAGGCTTCTGATTTCCAGCTCATTGTTAGGCAGTTATATAAGCTTGGACCAGATGAAATCTTGCGACGATGTATCTTACCGCATGAGTAGGGTCCAATTCTAGAATAAGCACATGCATAAATTGTGGGAGGTCACTATGGAGGCCTAGCTACTGCACGGAAGGTGTTGCACGCCAAGTTATGGTGGCCTACATTGCATAATGATGCCATAGAATATGTGAGGAGCCGTGACGTCTACCAGTGTATCAATAAACCATCGTGGTGGGATGAGATGCTGCTGGTGCCACAGGTAACTCTCCAACCTTTTGATAAGTGGGTCATGGATTGTGTGGGTCCTATTAATCCACTAGGGAAGAGGACCGGTGTGCAATACATCATTACTGCAACTGACTATCTGACTAGGTGGGATGAAGCTACACCAGTTGTATATTGTACCGTTACGACAACATCGTGGTTCATCTTTGAAAACATAGTGACACGGTTTGGCTGTCCTTGGATTTTTATGAGTGACCAGGTAAGTCACTTCATCAACAAGACTATGAAAGCACTAACTGATGAGTTGCAGGTGCAACATAAGAGGAGTACACCATACCATCTATAGGAGAATGTGACGGTCGAAGCGTTCAACAAAGTTATGGAAAAAGTGTTGACAAGGAATGTAATGCTAACCGCGATGAATGGGACCTAAACTTTCCAGCAGTGCTATGGACCTATCGCACTACTTGCAAATGGCTAACAGGATAGACACCATTCAAGCTGGTCTATGGGAAAGAGGCAATCATGCCCATGGAATACATTGTTCCTAGTTTGTGCATTGCCGCGGTGATGGGCATGGATGATGCCGAAGCATTAGAAGAGTGCATTGCATAGTTGATCCAGCTTGAAGAAGACCTCTTTATTGCTAGCTTCCACCAGCAAGTTGCAAAGGGTCAAAAGAAGGCGTGGCATGACCACCACATTAATAAAAAACTATTTGCAGAAGGATATTTGGTGTTGTTATAGGACAGTAAGTTTGTAAAGCATCGAGGTAAGTTACAAATTCACTGATCAGGTTTGTATCTTGTTCATTCCATTACTTCTGGAGGTGCAGTTTAGTTGCATCAATTTGATGGCAGGATATTGCCAACGCTCATAAATGGGAGTCACTTGAAGTCCTATAGGATGGGGCCAGAGTAGTGCATAAGGCGCCGTAAATAAAAAATAAAAAAAATCAAGGATTTTGTTACAAAGAAGCAAGGTGAGCCAGGTGAAGAGGTTGCACAAGGTTCGAGTTCATAGTGACAACAAGGAGACCACTTGCGACAGTTGCAGAGCTGTGGGTTGGTCAAATCAAGAACTAAATGTAGGTAGTTAAAACAGTTAGCTGGCGGTGGTTGTTGAAGTGACGTGCATTAATGGTTGATCTGACCCTTAGACAAGTAATATTGCCGGTAGATTTGGCGTCATTACTACTAGATTTAGTTATAATGGTGATCGTAGATTTGGCAATGATGAGTTTGAATTGGAAATGACTGTAAAAAGCGCACAGGACATGGAAGGATGGCATTGTTTAGTTGAGCAAGAAGAGTGTTGAGTAGAGTGAGAGTTGCAGAGTTGTGTTGAGAGATTTTGAGTGAGTTGTAGAGTAGAAGGTTGGAGTTGTTGGGTGCATTGTAAGGTTTGGGGCATGAGGCATGCTGAGCGACCTCGACTCAATTGAGATTTCTAGTGAACAAGAGTCCCCTATTTGGCCCATGGATATTGAAGAAGAATTCATGAGCATGCTGGTTGGATCATCATCCATCCCCAAGAGAAAGTGGTAGGCTTAAAAGCCCAGTACCATGCCACCTCAAAAGAGGTAGACCTGCACTACAGCCAAAGTGCAAGGAGAAGGAACTGCACAGACTGGGCCATCGAGCTTGGGAGTTGTCGAGTATATGGCACCCAGGGGTGTCTTTGTTCATGATATTTTGGGGTATGTCGCTCCTACGCATCCCGGAGCAAAGCCAAGGCAGCCGACGAAAAGTTAGAAATATCCGTTGAAACTGTCGCTACTGCCGAAAGGGATGATGTGCTCGATCGACATCATCCCTGTAACACCCCATTTTTTACCCCATTTGCATTAAAAGGTACATGATGTATATATTGTAATTAATCATGGTGTGGAGCTAAACAAAAAAGCCCCACCATTGATTTGGTTGTGTTATGTTTTGGCTATTAGAATCGTTTCCAATGGTATATCGTGTTATCCAGCACCTTATAGTTTTGGCATCATGTAAATATGCATTTTAATTAAAATGAACTCCAACCATCTACGTCAATGCAACCATGATGAAAAGGGCATGAGTTTCCTAAGGATAAGGAGGGGGAATTATTAAACCTTGGGCCAATGGGGAAAATCCATGTGTCAGCTGTTAAACCCATTAAGTTGTCACCCACCCTTTTGACTCATTCACCTTTCCTTCTCTCATCAGTCAACTACCACATTAAAACTTCTGTTGATTAGTTGGGGGTAGTTATTGCTGGGCAGTGGGGTGTGGCAGGACCGTCATCCCTTGCCCACATGCACACTCCACCAGCAGACTCTCACTTCACATGGGCAAGGAGGCAAACAACTCCATTCCCCCATTCCTCCATTTTTTCCATCCACATGTAGAGACAATCGCTCCCTTCTCCTCACACACAAGCTGGGATTCTTCATTATTTTCCTCACGTAGCAAGCTGGGGAGCCGTTTTCTGCCATCCATGATTTCTCGGTGAAGGAGCCATTCATGATTTCTACTATGGGGGTGTGTTTCCATACCGAATTTGTGGTCTGTGTATATTTTTTCCCTGCCTAGGCTGATAGTTTGATCACCTCTTCTATTTCGGGCTGTGTATTTCCCGTTGTTTCAGTGTTGAGATCAGGGCTATTGTTTTCCCCACGATTTGTGGTTTGATGTGGGTTCTTTTTTGTTTTGGTTTGTTGTGGCTATTATTGAGTCGTTTTGGCCACAATAGGGCCAAGGATGACTCAGGAATCGGATTTGCCCACCCAAGCTGTGAACCGCTTGTTTTGCTGCGTGTATGCAGTGGTTGGTCTTCGGATCGTGTTGGCTTGTTGATTTGTGTATTCTTGGCTATGTGTAAGCCTGCTTGTTCCTTATTCCTTAGGAAATCATTCCCAGCTTGGGGGTGGAAATGTTGCTGAGAGATTAAGGAGCACACTGGCCTATGGTTGGGTGGAACGGTGCAGTGACATAGCTGGTTGCGGAATGAATACTTCATAAGATAAGTATTCTTCACTATTCCATCTCAGCAATTATATTTGATGTCTAATGAATTATGATGAACTTGTTGAATGCTTGAATGTATGGTTTTGCTTTCACCATATGCTTAATAATTATGCATCTCTGTATGTTTTACTTCAAAACATTTCAGTTTGTCAGTTTTTAGTTATGTAAAACTTCATGGGGCTAGTTGCTCGGATATTTGGTGTTTAGTAGTGTTCTCTTGCCTGGTTGGAGGGTTGAGGATGTTACAATACCTACCTTAATCAGGTTTAAATTCAAATACCATGACTTGCTCTTACTCAAAGATGTCTAGGATGAGCCTTACGAGTCAGTCCCGACGGTGCTTGGTGCCCCAATTCAGTGGATTCCTCAACCTTGGGCGAGTGGGTTAGACAAATCTAGATTGTTGGGGCTCATCAATATGCCTCATTTTGGGTGACTGAATGAAGCCCATGTGTGTGTTAAGAAAATTTTGGCTTGTTTTCATGGGAAAATAGTTTGGTTGAATACACCCATCCCTCTTATAGTAGACTTAATCGCGAGCATTACAGGCTTGTCGAAGGACGGGGAATTTCTTACCCAGTATATCCGTGGGAAGGATACTGACAAGAAGCTTGCTAAGTAGCTGAAGGAGCGCTTTGGTCTACAGCGGGATGGCCATGCCTACCATATTGATAGCATCAACTCACAAGTGGTGTGTATTGGTGCACAGATTCTGGTGAGTAAGGTTGTTTGGGGAAATTACCCAGTCCAATGTAACTCAGGTGTCGTCGCATGCACCCAGAAGTGTGCTAAAGGCATACAGATGAATTGGTCTTTGTTACTACTTAATCAGTTGCTCAAAGATTCTCTTGCCACTTCAGATTGGTGACTATTTTCATATATTTGGCTCTTAATTCTTATTGCACTAGTCACCTAGATGGAACTTGAAGACTACCAACCAATGGCAGTTGATGCAATGAAGGTGTACTGATGCGCACGATATCAGAACTTATGGTTGGTTGAAGAGCCCAGTCGACAAGTGGACTATGCCATTCAATTTTGGGTCTATTGGGAGGCACTGCAAGATACCGTTGTTTCCATTCCCTAAGTATCTCCTTATGTATCGGCCAAGTATCAGCGACTAATTTGGTTCACCATCGAGCCCCATTTTATTTACATTCAGGCATGGGGGGATCCTGACCGGTAATGGCTACCTTTGGATTACAAAGTCACGATGTAAGAATTGGATGCTATTGTTCAAGATTGGCTGGCTGAATGGAGCAACCCGGTGAGTCAAGAGGAACTGTCTAAGGGGCCACCACCTGATGCCCCAGAAGAGCCTACCCAGAAGGAGCTGAGTATTCACGACTCTGACAATGAGTCATCAATGGACCCTGAGGCTGAATCACAGTGAATGCAGGAGGAGACTCACACCAAATGGCACGAAGAATATGATGTGGGCAGTGGTATCAAGTCAGGGATGGAAGACCAACTACAACAGATCATCAAAGCAGTGACCAACTCCTCTGAGGTTATGACAAAAGTGATCCACGAATCCAATCATGAAGATTTTGGTGTGGTAAGAGATAGGTTTAATTCCATTTTTTATATTATTTCCAGGAAGACCTCCATGAGACCTATGATGCAGTACGTCCCATCGATCAGCACTGAGTACTAGGCTAGGAACGTGCAAGTTCCCCCAACTACGATCGACACAAGAAATGAGGGAGTACACCAATTGCTATGACTGATCTAGAGCATGGATTTGGATCTGAACAAATTATCTGCTATGGTGTTGGTGGAGTTGCAACACGTTGCCACCCTGGAATTGGTGGACTGACAAAAAGAGCTAACTGAGGGATATGTCTAGTCACAGAGCGTAGATGAGAAGCTGCAAAAAGAGGTAGAGGAGCTGCATCAGGTTCGAATGTAGCTGGTGAAAGAAAAAGTGCGAGAAATAGATGCATTAAAGGTTGTGCAGGCTATGCTACAACGAAAGGCTGCCGAGGAGATTACTGAGATGAATAAGTTGAAAGACCACCTTATTGTTGAACAAGCCCAGATGTGCGCGAGATATGGCATGGTTGAGCAAGCTATCACCGAGTCTTGTTAGCATATCTTTGAGAGAACGAGCAAGCTCACCCCAGTCGATAAGGTCAAGCGATTGTGGAAAACTATTGTCCAGCTCTAGGATACCAATCTGATGCTCAATGCCTTGGTACAACCTATGATGTCGTCAGAGCAGATTGCTGAAAGGAAAGCCTCCATTGACGAAATCGTGAATCAGTTCGAAACCATGCAGAAAGAGGCCAAGACAATTATGGAGACAATAACACAGTTTTGGCAGATCGTTGTCCAAGATGAGCAGCTTAACCAGTCGACAGCACAAGTGTAAGAAGCTGAAGGCCAGTTGACGATGCTGAAGACATCACTGTGAGCACTGTCGCTGATGGTGCAGATCACGAGGGCTGAGGAATTAAAGGATCTTCAGTAAGGAGCTTCCGGTTCCTAGGAACGCCAACAAAAGCATCGTGCTTAGCTAGATGAATTTTAGGAAATTGGTGGACAGTTGGATGTTAAAGAAGTCACCACGCTACAGGTGGTGCAGGAGAATCGGCAGATGGTCGATGATAAGGTTAGAGAAGAGAACCCAATGCAACAAGATTTGAATAATTGCCAAAGTATTGCCGCCAAAGTCCACCTTCAGGTTTATGAGATCACATAGTAGTTCAAAGATTTCAAGGCATGCACGTCAGCAAATACCCTATCAACCTAACATGGCTCAGGGACAAGCCACAAGACTATGTTGGGGGCCTATTGACATGAGTTTTGGTAAGTGAGTTGCGTAGTGTCACGGAAGCTGTGCAAGCTCATGAGGAACTGTGCAAGGGCAGATCAGCGCGATGGGTGGAAGAATAACCGTTTTGAATATTTTATATATTATTTAACCAATTTTATTCACAATAGGTCATTAGTGGTTATAAGTTAGTTAGAAGTGGACCTTCAATGTAAAGTTGCAAGCCTATATATATAACTAGTTTTTCAATTGAATAGAGAGATGGAAAACCTACAGATCATTAAGACACGAGTATCACATGCGATCTAGTGCAGTCTGTCTATGGTTTTGAGACTTTCTTGTTGTATCTACGATCTATCTGGGTTTTTCCTGATGTATTCAGCCTCCTGTTGTGGGGAAGAATTGTATTTTGAATCCTTTGCACAGAGTTAATATGATATGATAGTTGTTGCACAAATATCATCTTTTATGCCTACTGAGATCTAATCTGTTATGATGTTGCGATCTGTTTTGTTATGATGTCATTGTGGTCTATTCCATTTCTGCTATATTGATTTTGATGTGATCTATTTTAAAGTCTGTTACATTCCATTGCATTATGAGTTGAGATGTTTTATGAACAATGCTACTACACTAGAGATACTGTGACAAATGTATGATGCAATCTATAGTTGTGGAAATGAATATGATGATGATTGCATATTTATGGATCCAAGAGTTATGTTTTCTCCCCGTTGGATCCCATATCCTTTGTCCTCACTGCCGGAAACTCGATTTCGACAGCTCTCCCTTGAACATCTCAGGTGAGACTTCGTCCGCTCTATGGATGTTGTTGGGCAGGGTAAAACCTGTCTGGGCCGGTGCTCAGGGAGATCATGCTGCTTGGGCATCGATAGAGTGAGAAACCCTGTTGACAAGGCTTTTTTGGTGGGTTTTCTCCAAGAATGATCCTTTGAGATTAGTCCATATCTCAGGAACTGTGCCCTTCAACCAACAGAATGCACTCCCTGTCAGTTATTTTGAACCTGCAATAGAAATATGGAAGGATATAAATCAATATACAAAGGCTTTTATACCATTTGGAAATTAATCCCAAGCTGCAAATCAATTACACTCACAAAATTACTAATCAAACATGCAAAATTCCACAAAAAGGAGACTGAAATTGGAGCATAACAAAATCATGTATTGAATAAGTGTACATCATCCATCCTCACAAAGTAATAGGCTATCCAAATATATAATTACATCAGATATTCAAAATAATAAGGATGTTATTCTAATTGGACAAAAAGTAGACTTACTAAACTAGTCAAAATCCCCCATAGGTGCATAAAACACTTTCCCAAGTCTGTAAATATGCTCACAAATTGGATGAATGAGTTGTACAAGATGATAAGTGAAGAAATTATATTAGATCCATGCTTTTGGATGGATAAAAATATGGAGGATGGTTAAGGAAAAAAACAAGACAATTACTCCTAGACTAGCTTTTCCCTTTTGCCTTAAAACTACTAAAAGCAAGGAAACTTTTAGAAAAAGAAGAACTACGCTTTTTCTATTATGGAATTATTGCATAGTTGTCAGAATTTTTCCTAGAATTTTTCTAAAGTTCTCCTTAATCCAATTTTATCATTTGTTGACTTCTAGGTCGAAGTGGATGCCAACTAGCATAGTAAGGAATTTAGGAGTTTAGGAATAAGACAAAAATGATTAATTAATGTCAAATATGGGAACCTGTGGGTTTGATTATTCTAAAAAGGATGAGGATATCCAAGAGAAAATTATCTATTATCTTATCTGAAACCTCATTGATGCTGAACTTTGTTATATTCATGTCGAGAAGCTAGCCGTAGATACCGTCCATGTGGTTCAACAATTGAGACACTACATACTCCTTCACCAGACTTTGGTTGTGGCTCACATCAATCCATTTCAGTTCGTCCTAACTAGACGGATCATAGGGGGGAAATACAATAAATGAATTTTGATTTTGCAAGAATTCTATCTCAATTTTTTTCGGCAAAGTTCAAGAAATCGTTGATTTTTGCGAAGCTCATATCATATTTTCCTAGTTTGGATGAAGTTGCGGTTCATGAGGAATCTTTTTTCGATGAGCATATATTCCTCATTTTGACTGTGGACCCATGGTATGGGGATATTATCATCTAGTTGCCAACTTTGAAGGTCCCTCCTCACTATTCAAGGGATGAATGTCGACGATTACATCATGTAGATAAGAACTACCTCATTGTTGGTGACACTTTGTATCACCATGGGGTTGATTCCATTTTGTGTCGATGTTTGACTCATGAGGAGGTTGAGGCTGTGCTTAATGATTTCCACAGAGGAGCGTGTGGTGGTCATTTACCTGGGATTTCTACATCCCAAAAAATTCTAAGAGCGGGTTATTTTTGGTCATCGATCTTTAAGGATTGCGTTAATGCAGTCAAATGATGCCACCATTTCCAGGCGTTTGCATGGAATATGCACTCGCATCCTACCCCATTACATCTGATTATCGCCGTTGGTCCCTTCACCAAGTGGGGGGTCGACATTATGGATTGCAACCCAGCTTCGGTTGGGGTGAATCATCATATTATAGTGGATGTTGATTACTTCACGAAATTGGAAGATGTTATTCCCATGATCAAATCTGACGGTGAGACAACCATGCATTTTTTTTCAATCAGATTATCATGCGGTTTGGTATCCTGAGAGAGCTTGTCACTGAATGATGGCAGGCACTTTCAAAACAAGATTATGGTTGATTTATATTTGAAGTTGGGGTATAAGTAAGATAATTCCTCTTCTTATTATCCTCAAGCGAATGGATAGTTTGAATCTATGAATAAGTCCCTTTAGTCCATTCTCCAGAGAACCATCACACAAAGCAAGACTAATTGGCACATCATGTTGTATCCTAATTTGTGGAACTACCGAACCATAGTTAATACTACCACTAGTTTTTCCCTATATCAAATAGTACATGGAGCAGAGATGATTTTACCAATTCAATGTGAAATCCCTTCTTTGAAGATAGTCATAGAAATTTTTCAAGAGACTTCTAAGTTAGAGGAACATATGGTCTGCTTAGATCATCTTAATGAGCAGCGTCGTGATGCTTTAGTGGCTCTTGAAGTAAACAAGTGTTGCATTAAGGCTAAGTATGATAATTCTGTATGTCCCTGAAAGTTTAGTGAAGGTGACTTGGCCTTCTTATATGACCAAGAGAGTGAACATTCAGGGGCGAGAAAATTCAACCCCATGTGGCATGGGCCTTACATTGTCAAACAAGTGTTAGAGAAAGGCACATATGAGTTAGTGGATTATGAGGGGACAACCTTGATGGAGCCTCGAAATGGGATATATCTTAAAAAGGTACTATGCATAATTCTTAGTGGAGGCTAATACTTTGTATACTATTGTACAATTGCATAGTTTAGTTTTGGCCTTCTTGTAGTGATCGGGTTGGTTGACTAGATTCCAATTGTTGTGGCAAATGTTGACAAAGTCTTCGGTATATGTAGGATATGTTGATAGTTCTAGCCACCACACTCAAAACTTAGATTCAGCTACGTGGGAAATCTATATGCCTACGGGTCAAGTTTTGTCTTCAGGAGGGGTATGTCTCTGACTTTCATCGAACAACATTGCTCAGTATAGTGTCGTGATTCAGTTACTACGCGATGCCATCTCTCATGGTATTCAATCTCTTGAGGCATGTCTTGACTTGCAGTTGGTGGTATTATAGTTAAATGGTGTGTATTCTATTAGAGATCTGACTGTATTATGAAGATTATTGTGAGTAAATTTGTTAGAATGACAATTTGAAAACACTACATACATTCACATTCCTAGGAACTAAAAATCATGTTGCTGATTCTTATGCAAATTACGTACTAGATTGGCATTTGATACACAGAAAATGAAGCATTCACATCACATTCACACATGTAAATATAAATAATCGATCATTATAATATTTTTCATTCAAAATATAGTCCAAAAAGTGGTGTCATAATACATAATGTCATGATACAAAATTGGGTCATTTCGCCACCAAAAAATACAACACGGTCGATACAAAAAGTAGATGAAGGTGTCTAAGCCTGTAGAGTAGGGTGTTGATCATGAAAAAAAAAATATAGCCCTAGCCAGCTATTTGAATAACCAAACCCATGCACAGGGTACACCTACTACCTCTCGTTGCATCACCTCGGGTAAGTCCTCGACTTGCACCATGGGAACCTTGTGCGTCAAATAGAAAAAGTTTGTGTGGATACTCCGAAGAGTTTGCTCTAGATCTGTACCAAGTATATAATCACCTCTCCCCCTTTGATGATGTCTAGAGAAGTAATTTTTCCATCTAGAACTGAAATCAGCATGTACATGCCCAGTATTAGTATGTGTCACCACCCAAAAACATGTTTTTTGATTTCATTATATCAAAAAATATAAAAATTAAATAATTCAAAAATAAAATGAATTTGGGATTGTTACCTATGTCTCCATATGCACATCCTGTTGGAATGGGCATATCTGGATCACCACAGAAGTATATCCCTGCATAGGGGTAGTCATCTATGTCTACGATTTGTCTACTCCACCAGTGAAAGAAGTCAGGTGGGTAGGGCGTACATACACATCCCCCTCCTAGCCACCACATCACACCTACCCAGTGTAGCTATGCTGGATATCGATGACCATGTGGAGCAATCTACACTCTTGGGATTAGGCCTGATACACACTCGAAGAAGAACGTACTCAAAATGATGGAAAAACCAAAGTTTCTTGTTCTACCTAGCTTGCATTTCATCAACTGCTATTTCATTTTACCCAGCAATTAAGTACTCTAGTCATAGATAGTGAGCCTCATCCACTCAATTGCATAAAACGTCAGGGGCCTGGAATCCTAATCGAGAGATGATAACCCCACAATCCTACCCAATGCTAGTACTATGGATTTGAGGCCAAGGTTCTTAATAGAGTTCACTGGGACCCGACTTCTGACCTTTTCTGTGTCTGGAAGGTAGTACACAACAATGTACTCCTCAATAGCGAGGCCACCTCCAACCCCACGAGCTCTCAAGTTGACTACCTCACCTCGGCAAGATAGTCCAGTAATAAATTATGTATCCTCAACCTCAAGGCTAACGGGCATCCCATCGATCTGAAAGGTCTCCGTATCTAGATCCCAGTAATCCACGAGCATATGGAGTAGTCTTGGCTTAACTCTTAAGCTACCAAGATGCTAAAACTTATACAAACCACTTTCCCTAAACGGTTGTTGGGAATCCATATCACCTTGTACGGACCTATCCACATCTTTGTGTTCGCGTTCATACCACTCCAATACCATCCTACAAAAAAACGGAAGAGTTTGATGAGTTTTTACCTTGAAATTTGGTATGTGTGGCCTGGTATGCGTATGTTTCCTTAACAGTTGCACGTATACATGGAAATTGAAGGATTTCCTGTGTATAATCAACCCTATACGTAGAAATTGAAAGGTTTCCCACGTGGGCCGAGATTCCAAACTAGGGGTGCTTCAAAATAAAAACCACTAAAAATTAAAAGAAAACCATTGAAATGAAAGAGTGGGGGATGTAAAGTTACCTGGCAAAGAGGGTTCCTAGTTTCATTGCTTGTAGCTCCTGGAATCAATGTTTGAAGTTCGTGGTTCAAATCCACTATGTGGGGTAAAATATTTAAATGGTATGGTGAAAATGACCTTTTTACTGTTTTATAGAAAAATTTTGAAATTTTTACCCACTACTCTATAGTTTGGACCCTTATTAACTATTTTGGACTATTTTTCCTAATGTTGTCATGTAGGGACTTTATTTGAGCGTACTTTTACTGATGCTTGGACCCATTCGTAGCTATTACAGGTATAATTTTGAAATAGCATATAGGTTATGACCACATATCCATTTGCATTATGCATCACCTTATGACCATGTCACATTGAATTTAGGTATGAACCCATTTCGTAATGTCACTGAACTTTTACACTGCTACTAGAAGTGGCGTTATGAAGTGCTATAGCTTTCCTATACATGGGTTCCCTAGTTAGATCCTATTTTGCAATTTGGTACCCATGCTGAGTTTTCTCAACTAGGTTTGGGAGTCCCTTATAGTCATGCCATGTCTTTGAGCAAGAGCCTCATATCCCTTTTGAACTTTATGTTGACCATCTCCCATAGGGACTCCCTTGTATATCAAGTTGTAATTTCATTTCATGCATTTTCCTTACCTTATTGAGATTTATGTTGGCTCCCCACTTCTGATTTATAAGCCATGTAGCCTAGGCTTGTCTCAGTCATATCCAATAAAAGCATTTTTTATATCCTTTGCAGCTTGATCATCCCTTACTGGGAGGAGACCTTCCCCTGAGTGTCCTTATCTTGCACATGCTTATTTGCATTGAGCATAGGTATGTTCCACTGCTTGGAACCATTTTTCTTTCCCATGACACTCATCTCCTCCTAGTTGTATACTATAAGTACTTTTATTCTTTGTCAAGCTTTCTAATGTGAAAAAGTCCAAAAAAATTAAAAAACATAAAAAGAAGGATGAGAACTGATATTACTATTGGTAGCTATAAAGTCATGTCTCCTTCGAACAGAGCACTGTATATCACATCCATTGGTTGGGTTATTAGCATGACTTTAGGAGATGCACTCGTTGTTACCACCTAAGTTGTACTTAGTGGTTTTTTATCAAGTGAGCATGGTGAACTGGACAAATATGATTTGTTCGGACTTCAGAAGACCTTCAGAATTGCTTCTGGGAAGTGCTTGTTGTACTATATCACATGTTCATACCCCATGGGGGAGTTGTAATAAAATGTTCTAGCATGATAGTGTCTATAAAAAACTCGGTCTCTTGGACTTTATTTGTCAATCCAATCATCCCAGAGTGTTTTTTCCCTTGGTTATTATTGGTTGTTGAATAAACGACTGATAATTTCTGCGTTTTTCACTCAATACCTCCAAAGTTGGAGAGGTTGGCTTGGAATTTAAACCTATTGAGGTTATTAGAGTCTATGTGTCAATGTATAAAGATGCTAGGCATTATGGCCGAGTCATATGATCATGTCTAAGTCCCCCTAGGTTTTAATTTTTTTTTATTTTTTAAGTTTTTTTAATTTTAATTTTTCCACAAAACTTTGGCTATTTTTTAATAGTCTAATTGGAAAAATTGGTCTTGTAATCAAAGTGGGCTCAGAAATCAGTTTCAGTCATGGGGGTGCTCATTTTCTAGCTCAAAGAACCATGTAAACCCATAAACCCACTTTTCCTAAGTTTTGAGAGATTTTCCCATCACTTGGGTCAGAAAACCCAAAAAATCAAATATTGATTATTTTAATTGATAAATTAATTAAATAATGGAGAAAATCCAAATTCCTAAATCAGTGGATTTTGCTCTGATTTGACTTAAATCAGTCTCATCGGCTTTGGAATGACTAGAGCTAACCATTCCTTGATAGAAGGAATTGATCTGGGCTGAAGAGGGAGTGCACTACAACATGCATTCTTGGGAATTGTGCCCTCTCTCTCTCCTCCACACATGTGGGCCCATCTAGATGTAATTTGGTTGATGTTTCAGTTAACCAGTTGATGTGTCAATCCAATCAGCTCTCTAATTGCCAGTTACACTCAGTGAGACTCATATCAGACTCAGATAGACTCAGATCAAGCTCGACTTGACTCCTCATGCAGTTGTAGTCTCTCTCTCTCCTTGCGAATTGCACCCCCTTTGGGCTAGGTTTCCAGTTTTTGTTATAAATAAAGCACGGTTTTCCTCTTCCAAGCTAGTTAGAGTTGGATTGAAGAGTTGTTGCTATTTTTCATTTGAAATAAAGAAAGTATTTGGAGGCAAGATGGTGTCATGTTATTATGTGTGGATGAGCATTGCCATGTTTCACTAAGGTAACCTGTATCTGTGTTCATAACTTGCTTATTTTGATATTGTGGATCCAGTGCTAAAAGATTGGTAATAATTTTATTATGATCTTGCTAGGAAAGGAATATGTTAAAAATTTTATTGGCTATATATTTTTATTTTATGCATGTCTAGAGATCTAGATTTAAAATGTTTTATAAGTTTATATGCATGCTATTCTAATATCTCTATTTATGTATTAACCGGATCTCACAAGCATATTGGCAAGCCTTTGGATTAGTTGCATGTTCCTAGCTTGGAGAGGGTGCTGATATTTTTTTCTTCCTCACTTTCTCCAAAACTTTCCCAAAGGCATAGTCCCTCAACATTCCACTGGAAATCTCCACGGTTGATCTTCAAGGCTACAAACTTGCCTTCTTCTCTTTCTCCTCTTAAATATTAAAATTTTACCTAGTTACTTTATTCACATATTCGATATTGTTTAGATATATTATCTTAAAATAAATTTTAACATATATCTATCTTCTCAAAGCTCATAATCTAGATCTTGTTCTTAAAAAGGTTTCATAAGCATTCTAGATCTAGCTTTAGGGAAATAGTCCTTTTTGCATGGCAATTTAAAGAGAATTTGTAGCTTGCATGCATTAGATTTATGTTTTATGTTATAAAAGATAAATCCAGAAATCAGTGTACATCATATTGGATTGCTAAAATGCAAGCCAAGATCCCAAGGAAATATTTCTTTCCTTGGTTCCTTTTTCACCTTTTTTAACTAGTTTTAACTTAGCTTTTTTTTGGTTAAAAGTAGGCTGACCCAAAGGTACTTTAAAAGTGGTTTTGGTAATATTTCAGTATAATAATATTGTTGGTTTTTATCAGGTATAACAGAAAATAGGAGGAACTTCTGTTCGAAAGTGACTTTTGGGCCATTCGAATCCCCCCAGGGGTCTCCCTTTTTTATTGAAATCTTTAATTTTTGCACTTTGTAAGCTCTTGGTTTCATTTTGTATTAGAAAAAATAGGAATCATATAAATTTTCTGATATTTTAACCACTTTTAATAAAAAATAATTCCGAATAGGCTCTTTCGAGCACATTCCCCATCCCCCTTGGGGGGATTCGTGTCCTTTTTTTCCTTTTCTGCAATTTCATATTTTTTCACTCTAGATTAGTTTAATTTATGAAAAATAGTATAATTTGATTAATTTTATCATATATTCCATATTATAAGGTCAAAGTAACTTTAATACTTACCCCATGACTTCCCCATTGACCCGAGAGGGGAAAGAGATGCGTGGTAGGACTAATTAGAGAACCCGTGGTTTGTTTCATTTTTTATGCTTCAATATTCACTGTTAGTTTTTGCAAGCAGTAATTTAAAATCAACCCCCTCCTTGATTTCCCGATTGAGGTCCACTTGGACCGAAAGAGGTTCCTGGAGGGTTTTTCTTTCTAAAAACACATCCTTTAAAATTTACTAAAAATTGCAAAGACTTCGGTCTATATGCTCTACTTTTTGGTTGTGGTTCATCCGATCAGTCAAGCTGCATCAAAAGAAATGTGAGTGACTAGATTAATTAGGTTTCACCTTCCCCAATTAACCACTATTAGGCGAAAATCCAATGCCTCAATCAAACTGTAAACGGTGGTAAAATACCCAAAGGAAGTGGGAACTACTGGACAGTGACCTCGATGCACTGATCTCTATTACAACCTAGCAGGTGTATTATGAAAACAGTCTCAGAGACCCCTTTTAGCCCACACATTCCTTGTGGGTAGCCATGAAGGTTTTATTTTTGGACATACTCTAAGTACCCCTTGGGCATATCTGGTGTCACCCTTCACCTAATTTAATCCACTCATTTTTCATATTAACTGAAAATGTACCAAGAGACAATTGCAAAACATTCACTCCAAGCACATGCAAGTACATTTAATTATTTTGTGACTCCATTTTGAGGCACTGGTTATTTTTTTAATTCTTTCAATATGTATATTATGTGTCAGCATTGTGCTTACTTGTGCTTATTTTTTATCTTGTCATCTGTGGTTCTCAATTGTTAATTCCAAACTCCTAAGCAACTTATTCAATATAACACCATCATACTAAAGTAATTAGCCTTAGTAACTTAATAGGTTCTACCCCCCTTGGCTTCGTTAGGAGTTGAGCCTAAATAGAGGAGTCAAGAACAAGGGGACAGCCTTGACTCGAGACTTGCCCCCAAGGACACACCGAGTGGCTTGAATATTTATGGCACGTCCCCCCCGGGTGTGTGAAAGGTGGAAACACTCATTATTCTAAGTTGTCTCCACTATCTTGTTATTTTTCCATTTTCTATGGAGCCTCTATCGATGCCTCCTATGTCGCAGAGATGTCCCAGTTTGCACATCGAATCTTTGATTCCTATGCTCAGTCATTGTTTTCCTTATGCTGTTGCTCAGAGGAATTTTAGCTTGAGTCGCTCATTCCCCAGTTATCTTATCTTTGCATGTTGGCCATTACCGATACAATTACTAATTCATGCACATCCTATTCGTTTGAGTTCTTCCAAATTATCCAGCGTTGCTAAGTACCTCATGTTGGTTGATGGGGAATGTCTTAATGACCTCCTTCCAATGGATTCTATTCCATCGACTTCAGATCATTTATTCTGAAATAGGAGTCTGGAGTCCATTGAGTGCCTTGAGACTTACAGTCATCAGTGGTAGGTTCTCTTGCCATTAACAATTTTGGGAATACATCAATGTCCCCTAATTGATGGATTCTTTCAAGTGTTCGACCTCAACACATCTATTCACACTTTTTAGATTGCACTATGTACCTTGATTCACATTATCATTATCGGTGGGATATATCGTTTCTGTTAATGGTATACGTCAATGACCGGTAATCAGATGATGGACCATCATGTTCGACCTCGGTAATCATATTCGTGTGATGGGACATGTACTCATAGCGGTTTGTGTAGAAGACCTCTGAGCATGGTGGCATTCCACATATGCTTCCGTATATATTATCAGATATCTCCATCCACTATGGAGATGTTATTCATTGTATATTGTATGTGGTGATGACCACACATGATATTTTTATTTCATGCATATTCATGGCCATTGTAATCTTAAGTATCCGAGACTTCTACATTTATATTTGCAGTCACATGATGAGATTTATCATTGTATTGTACTAATGAGTGGTTGTTTCTTCCACCTGGGTCTTCATTAATCCACTTCTGGGATGAATATAATGTATTTCAAACATTATGTTACCCCCTTGACCTCACACATTAGGGGGAATATGTTATAGCTGACTTTAACACACTTGGTAGATCATACCATCATGGCCTTCCATGTCCCTCTACAAACTCCTTGGACCCCTCTTTCTCAAGTTATACTTTGATGATCCAAGAAAATCCTTAAAAAAATCTGTTTATTTGTATACACGACTTTTAATCTAATACCCACGTGTATATGAATCTTTTAAGCCAATACCCATGTACATCAGGAAATGTGCCTAAAAACAATTTTTTTGGGATTTTTCCTCAATGAGTCCTGAAGAACTTGACTCGTGGCCTTCCATATGCCTAGAAAATGGTTCGACTTGACCCTCCATTGTCCATTGGAGGGCTATATATTAATCCTCTTGGATTCATTGAAGGAGAAAAATTTTGGAGAGAAAGGAAACTATAGTTCATTGTTGCCTCACTTGTTTATGCTTGATTATGCATCCCTTTGTCCCTTTGGATCACACATTGCTACTCTTCCCAAGCTTGCCATTGCCTTGTAATATTTCCATTGAGATGGAGGATTGAAGTGGTGGAGGACTCAGTTTCTCTATTTCGACGAGGTGCCGACAGAGTTTGTCACTGTTCTATCTTTGTTAATTATTAATAGAAATATCCATTTCTCGTCCATTACATGTGTATAACTATGAATATTTTGTCCATGGATGTAGTTATATTAGCTTATACATGATGGTTTTATATATTCTAGAGTATAGTATAACACTTTGATATATAGTATGTTTGTCTTGTTTGTTGTTGTTGAGAGTGAATTGTGAATACAAGGATGTTGGAAAATCTCAACAGGGATCTACATCAACCGCATAGACTAAGGTACGCTTCATATCTCTTAGTTTTAGCTGCATTTTTTTCTCTTGCATATTTAAATGGATTAATTTCTGGTGTCATTTAGTCTATTGTGGTCTACCCCAAGCCATATAATTTTCTTTCCGTAACAGATCTGAATCCCACCTTCTTGGATCCATTTTTTTATTTTTTTCCAACTTACTAGAAAAAATGTTTTCCCCCCATTGCTCTTTACCCCTTTCCAAAGAAAAATTTAGAGCAAGATATCAATAGTGAATAAAATTTTCGAGGACGCTAGAATAATTGAACATTGATAGATCAGAAGACTGCTTAAAAATGATTTGATTAACGCCACTTTACCAGCTAACTTAAGCTAGGATGCTCCCCAAGAGAACATTTTCTTCTTGACTTTTTCCACCAGAGGGATCCAATCTACTAATTTTTTGGAGCATTTGAATATAGGGGCTCCTATATATATTTAAAGGAGTCCCCTTGGGTGACTCCCTCGATACTAAGAATTTGAGAGATATATGACATCTCCCTCAGATTGATGTTCCAACTGTAAATCTAACTTTTCCTAAAGTTTATCTTGCTTCCAAAGTCGTTACTCTGGGTATCCAATTTTTCCTTAAACATCTTGGTAGATTTTGAGCTTTGTCCTCCGAATATAAGTGTATCATCAAGAAACCGGGCATGATTAATATCCTTGATTCCTTGAACCATTTGAATTCCTATTAATTCTTTATCTAGCCTTGATTCTAACAGATAGATGAATATAGTAGCTTTAATAGCGTAGAGAAAAGGGGAGATAGATCATCCTTGCTGAAGTCCTTTAAAATCTTTAAAGAAGGAGGACACTCTACCATTGACAAGAGGGGAAATCTAAGGTTCGTTAATACAAGATTTAACCCAACGAATGAAGGAAGGATCAAAGCCAAAATGCCTCCTCCGAGAAGTTTCCAATGGCACCATATTGGATAGTATCATAATAGTAGGAGACCTAAATGTTGTTCTGAATCAATATGAAAAAAGAGGAGGCTCACAAGTTAGAGATCCAATCAAAGAACATTTGGATGAAATCATTCTAGACTAGGATATGGTGGGCATCATTCCTTCTAGAGGAAAATTCACGTGGACCAACAAACGAGTCGGCCCTGGTCACATTGTTGCAAGGTTAGATAGGTTCTTAGTCTAAGATTCCTTTCTTTTATTAGGCCTTAATCCCTCCTCTAAGATCTTGCCTTTTGGAGGGTTGAATAACAAGCCAATTCTTCTCAAATTGAAAAAGGATTTAAATTTGGGCCCTATCCCATTTTGGTTCAGCCCTCTCTGGATCTCTCAAGATGACTTCTTAAAAGTAGTCAAAGAAGCATGGAGTGATATGGTCTCAGGTTCCCCATTCTTTGTATGGGAAGAAAATATCCGCAGAGTTAAAAGGGCTCTTAAGAGCTAGGAAAAAGTCAAGAAATATCCATCACATTGAAGATTAGAAGCTCAACAATAGTTGGAAGATCATCAACTCAAAATGGAAGCAAACCACATTACCAAAGAACATCTTGACAGAGAATTTATCCTACATCAGGTGCTGCATATAGATTCTCTTCAAGAAGAAGAATATTAGAGGAAAAAGTTAAGCCTATGGATCCATGCAGGTGACCGTAACACCTCTTTTTTTCATAAACAAGTTGAAGCCAAAAATAAATTCAAATCATTCCTACAGATACAAGATCAAGGTGAGTTGATTACTGAAATTGATAAAATTAAAGAAGAAACGGTTTGAAATTTAAGTTCCATCTATTCTGAATATTTTACAGATCAGACTCTAGAGTCTTGGAATATTATAGACTTAGTTCCAAGCAAATTGCAAAGTAAGGATAACATGAAGATCATTAAGGAAATAACTTTAGAATAAGTTAAGAGTGCTTTAGATGATATGGAGGAGGACAAAATTCATGGACCTCATGGGTTCACATCCTGATTTCTCTAAGTTTGGTGGGACATTGTTTCCAAAGACCTTCACAAAATGGTGTTGAAATCTCAAAATTGTGTTAAGATTGGGGGAAGTACTAATTCATCCTTTCTAGCGCTCATCCCAAAGGAAAAGGATGTCGCTTGATTTGATATATTTCTCCCTATATCCTTATGAAATATCGGTTACAAGATCATCACTAAGATCATGTCCAAAATACTAAAAGGCATCCTTCCCAAAATCATCCCAGAGAATCAAGGAGGATAAATAAAAGGCAGGAAAATTTGGGACAAAATTATTTTGGTCCAGGAAGCAATTCATTCAAGTACAAGAAATCGAGAAAAATATATGGTGATTAAAATTGATTTAACTAATGCTTTTGACAAAGACTATAATTTAAGTTGTTAAACTATGAGGATGAATTGTTTTTCTTTAGAAAGATTTTTTTAATTTTTTTTTTTAAATAATCCATGTTTTTAAAGGTTGGAATCATTTCCCTATGTTACATGTTTTAATTTTTCCTTATTGTACCATGGAAAGTGAAATGTATTTTATAACTAAGTAATAAAGAGTTTGAAATGTTCATTTCATATGTCGATCCATAGTGCCAATGTCAAAATATATCACTCCAATATAATATACTATATAAAACTAAAAATATATTACACTGAATAAGAAAGAAAAATAAAACCATTTGTTAATACTTTCTTGTATTTTTTAATAACCTATCCACCTACACTATCAATGATGTGCTACAAGATACTAATAAAATATATATGATACCAACTCGTGATTTTTTAACAAAATATTTATTTTCCATACACTATCAATGATGTGCTACAAGATAACAATAAAAATATATATGATACTAACTCCTCATTTTCTAACAAAATATTTATTTTCTTGCTTTTTTAGTTATTCACCCAAAGTGTATCCTCAGTAGAACCTTAGAGCTCCTTTAGAATTGATTTGGATTCTTGTTGATTATATAAATGATAATTACTATTTTTAAAATTTTGAAATTGAAATTTATTTTTATTTGGTTGACAATATAATTTTGAAATATAATATAATTTTGAAATTTATTTTTATTTTGTTAAAATTTTATTTTATTTTAAATATCTATATAATCTATTTATTGATAAAGTGTAACAAAGATAAAGCAAAAATGATGAAACCCATCAATCTTCTCATTATTAACCAATAATATATATAGTTACATAATAGAAAATGCATGGGTCAATACCATAGGACTCACTAATTCTAGGTAAGATGACCAAACAACTACTCAACTAACCAACTAATTAATGCACTATTGACCATAGTGGATATATCAATGGCTAAGTGTTGTTTTTGAAAATCAAAAGCAAGTGTTCTCAATGGTTTGGTAAACATGACACCCAATTGCTCCTCAAAGCCACAAAACAATAAAGTGATATCTCTATTATTGACTAACTCATGAGTGAAATGGTATCAAGTGTCAATAAAGTTTGTTGTTTTTATGAAATACATTATTCTTGGCAATGTGATTGTTGAACTATTGTCACAAAAGATAGGAGTTGGGTCCTTTCTTATGTGTCCCATATATTTCAAGAGTCTTGTCCACCAAAATGCGTAACATGTTGTTGTGGTGGTTGCTACATACTCTACTTCTGCAGATGACATGATGACAATGGGTTTTTTTTAGATGCCCAATATATGGTATTTGTACCCAAATGGAAAGCATAACTAGAAGTGTTTTTCCTATCATCAATACTTCCTACAAAATCACTATCAGTGTATCGTTTGAGAGTATTATATCATGAATGAGCCAGAGGCCATATCCGAGTGTTCCTGTAACATATCTCAGAATTCATTTTCCAAATTTCCAATGAGAGTCTTTGGGAGACTCCTAGAAATATGGAAATGAGACAAACATCATACATCAAATCAGGTCTAGTGGCAATCAAGTGCATTAAATTTCCTACCATTCTTTTGTAGAGGGTAGAGTTTACTTCTTCTCCATCGCCATTCTTTGTTAACTTGGTGCATAGAGCAATGGGGGTTTCTACTAGTGTACATTTATCCATTCTGAATCTATGCAAAATATATGTAGCATACCTATGTTTTTAGATGAACATGCCTTGTTCATTTTGTGTAACTTCAAGAGTAACGAAGTACTTCATCAAGCCTAGATTAGTCATCTCAAATTAATTTTTCATAACTGCATGAATTCTTCAAGCATCAAATTTCTAGTGTAAATAATGTCATCAACATAAAGACATAGAAACAACAGTTTTACTTGTTGATCTATTTTTACATACAAACTGGGCTCATTGTTGTTTTTTTTAACCCATTCTTGTTGAGATAGGAGCCAATCCTAGCGTACCAAGCTCGTGGAGCTTGTTTTAGATTGTACAAGGCCTTTTTCATCTTAAAAACTTTATGTTCATGACCTTTGACATTGTATCTAGGTGGCTGGTCTACATAGAATTATTCCTCAATAATGCCATTAAGAAAGGAATATTTCACATCTATTCAATAAACATGCCATTGATTTTATGGTGCAATGGAAAGTACATCTCTAATTGTATCCATCCTTGCTAATGGAGTAAAGGTTTCATCATAATCCACACCATATTGTTGTGCATATCCTTTGGTAACCAAGCTGGCCTTGTGCTTTTCTAATTCTCCTTTTTCATTCAATTTGGTCTTATAGACCCATTTGACTCCAATATTGGTTTTGTCTACTAGTATATCAACAAGATCCTGTGTCTGATTATTTTATATAGCACCAATCTCTTCATTCATTGTTTATACCCACTATGCATCCTTTATTTCTTCATCAAAATATGTGGGATGATAGGAAAATAGAGCATACTGTAGTTGCCCATTTATAATAGGGGTCTGTTGATATAAATCCCTTAAACTTCCGGTTTTCTGGATCTAAGGTGGATTGTTTGCTTGTGTTTCTTGTTGTTGTTGTACTTCAAATCTTGGAAGTCTAATAGGCAGATCAGACATATCTGCACTTTCTTATTGACGTGTGTCTGAAGAATCACTCCAACATTTGTCTTCAAGGAACTTCACACCTCTGCTCACCACAATATTCTTGGTGACAAGATTATACAATTTGTAATCCTTATGATGTTCATTGTAACCAATGAAAATGAATTGCCCACTCTTCTTATCCCTCTTCCTTCTGAGCTCATCAAGTACATGAGAAAATGCAGTAGAACAAAAACGTATTAGATGTGCAACACTAGTCATAGTGCCACCCCATGATTCTTCAAGAATCTTTTCTTGGACACTCATCATATGAGATCTTTTGATCAAGACTGAGCATGCAATAGATTCATCCGAATACTCATGGATAACTTGTTATGTGACAACATGTTGCAGGCCATGTTCATGATGGTTTTCTTCTTTTGTTCAACAAATCCATTCTGTTGGGGAGTGTATCTAGTGGTGAACTGATGCTAGATTCCATGTTGCTTGTAGAACTTTTTAAAAATAATGTGAATCATATTCACCTCCACCATCTGATCGGAGAACTTTAATGAACTTTTCATACTTCTTCTTAGTCAAGGACTTTAACTATTTGAACTTGGAGAAGGTATCTAATTCATTCTTGAGGAAATAAATCTAGATTTTCATGCTAAAATAATCAATAAATGTCAGAAAATAAAATCTACCTCTTATGGATTGGGTTTGCATGAGTCCACAGAGCTCTGAATGAATTAACTCAAGATGTTCTTTGGCTCGAGATGTGGAAGTGGGGAAGTTGTCTCGTTGATGCTTCCCAATGACACAATCCTCACAAGATCCGGATTGTTCATTTATCACTGGTAACCCCTTGATCATGGACTATTTATGCATAAGTTTGATACTTTTGAAGGGAATGTGACCAAATCTACACTGCCACAACTGGGTCTCATCTGGACTAGAGATAATATGGGATACTTCCTGTGTAAGGATGGCACTTCTAAGATTGAGTGAAAATATTCTATTCTTGGTCATTTCTACTTTAGATATGAGTCTCCTATTGGGGTTATATCATAAATGGGATAGTATGTATAAAAAATTGAATATCATACTTGTTCTGAAGTAATTGACCCACACTGATCAAATTGGCATCCATATTTGGTACATAGAAAACCTCATGAATAATTTTCTTCTCATTATGCTTTGTAAGCATAAGAGCAATGCCTTTTCCTTTTGCTGGAAGTAGAAAGTTATATCCTAGCTTGATATTCATGAAAACATAGGAATCCAAAATAAAGAATAGTGACTTTTTACTTGTCATGTGATTGATGCAGCTTCTATCAAGTAGCCATAAATCTACGTTGTAGTTTTCTTTAATTGCTTGATAGGAGAGGAACATGACTTCTCACGAGCCTTATTCTTATTTGGAGACATTGGATCTGCCACTATTATGATCTGCTTGCTTCTTTCTTCATTCTCCTTCATAGTGGCCATAATTCATGTAGTAGTTGCAATGAATATTAGACTTATTGGTCCATCTCTTTCCTCTCCCCCTCTGACTTTGACAGTTGTGAGAGTGTTCTAAGTGATCTGAATGTTCACAAATGCTTCTATTCTTTGTATGAGAAGACCCTCATCCTCCTCTTCCTCTACCTTGACCTCCTCTATCTCGACCTATGTTAAGGGAAGCTTGGGTACTGAAAGCATTTGACAGTGGCTCTTCTTATTAATTGAGTCAATTTTCATGAGATAGAATGGATCTAGTTAACTACTTTAGGGTAAACTGAGATGAATCTTTAACTTTTCTATGGCAATCACCACCATAGCAAAATTCGTGGTGATGCTGCTTAGAATCTTTTGAAAAAACTATCTTTTATTCTAGAGGTTCCCCATAGGTTTGAAATTTGGTTATAATGCCTAAAATATGCTCATCATAAACTGATCTACAGTTTATGTTTCCTACATTTCCAGACTTTCAAATTGAAGTATATGGGTTTTCAATCTTAACGTTTTTACTATGTATGTTCCCTTCTAGGAAGGTGTGAGAATATTCCAAGTTTGATGCACACTAGTAACTGCTCATTGTTGCGTATATGTTATATTCTTTGCATGTGCGTATGGAGGGGAGGTGTGCATGTCAGCGTTGTAGCTCGGCGATCCCAAAGGCTTTTTATAGATTTTATGGCTATTTATTACTGTTTGTGGCTATTTTTAGAATTTGTCTAGAAATATGTAACTTAATCCAGGTTAAGGGATTAGAGTCTTTTTCTAATTTGGGTTAATGGATTAGGGAATTTGGATGTTGCGGAACACCTATATTTCGTATTGTGAGGATTTCATAATCAAATGAAGAGAAAATAGGAGGTGTGGCTCCAAGGTTTTTTGGTTTTCTCGGTTAAGGGTTTCCAGGGTAAATCTCTGTGTTTATGTGTGAATGATGTGTTTTGATCTCTATTTTTCTTAAAAGAATATGTATGCTTTGCTTCTCTGTACAGGTTTAAAACTTACATGTGGTATCAGAGCTTTATTTTGGCATTAGGGGGACGCCTTTGCTGCTAAGGGTTCGATGCGATTGATAGATCGCGGGTCTGTGATAAACATGGGTTCAATGGGAGCTTTGCAGTGTTGATTTGTGCATTGAAAGAGAATGGCAAGCACTTCAAGAATCGACATCGAGAAATTTAACGACCATAATTTTTAGCTATGGAAGCTCAAAATGGAGGATCTTCCTGTAGATCGGGAACAATGGATTGTTGTGGATTTGGGTAAAAAGGGATATGAGGATACCCCTTCCACATGGGCAAATAAATCATAAGAAGAAGGAGGGGATGTGTACCTAGCTTCCACGGGTAATCCTTCAGAACGTGATACATGGCTGATTAACTTAGGTGCGTCATGTCATATGACCCCTCATAGGGAGTGGTTCTATGAATATGAAAAGTACAATGGAGGAGATGTGTACTTGGGAGATGATTCACTAGCCAGTATCATTGGACGTGGTAGAGTCAAGCTAAAACTGAAGGATGGAAGGATTAGAACTCTGCCTGGAGTGCTACACATTCCAAGTCTAGCAAGAAACTTGATATCTGTCGGAAAGATGGATGTTGCAGGTGTAAAGACTGTGTGTGGAGATGGTGGTTGCAAAATGATTCAAGGATCAATGGTATTGATGAGGGGATTTCGGTATGGACCTCTGTACAAACTATTGGGAAAAACCATCATTGATGAATGTAACAATTTTGTTGTGCTGTAGGAAGGAGGTAAATATGACAAAAGCCTGACTTCATCAGGAGGAAAGACAATGCTATGGCATAAAATATTGGGGCATATCAGAGAAAAGGGACTTCGAGCATTACAAGGTAAAGGTATGGTTGAAGGTATGACTTATTGCACTTTGGATTTTGATTTCTGTGAACATTGCATATATGGAAAACAAAATCAAGTAAGATTTGCATCTGGTGCTACAAGAGCAAAGGGAATTCTAGAATTAATACATAGTGATGTGTTTGGACATGTTCCTATTCCATCATTAGGAAAATATGTGTATTATGTTTCATTTATAGATCATTTCTCAAGGAACATATGGATTTATTTCCTTCAAAAGAAATCTAAAGTATTTTCCAAGTTTAAATAATTTAAGGTTCTTGTAGAAAATCAGTAAGAAAAGAAAATAAAGGTATTGAGGACAGATAATGGTGGAGAGTTCTGTGGGAATGAATTCGAGGACTTTTGTAAGAAGTGTGGTATAGCAAGGCAAAAGACTACTCCATACACACCTCAATAGAATGGAGTTGCTAAGAGGATGAATAGGACGTTAATGGAAAAGGCAAGGAGCATGCTAAGCAATGCTAGGATAGGACAAGAATTCTGGGCAAAAGCAGTGGAGACAGCATGTTACTTGGTAAACCGATCACCCACATCAGCATTAATTGATAAAATTCCACAAGAGGTATGGACTAGTAAGAAACCCTCTATTACGCATCTGAAATTTTTTGGTTGTGATGCTTATGTACATGTTCCAAAGGAGAAAAGGAGAAAGTTGGATAACAAAGCTGAGAAGTGTATCTTTATTGGCTATAAAGATGGTATGAAAGGGTATAAGCTTTGGAATCCTATAACTAATAAGACTATTTATAGTCGAGATGTTGTGTTTCGAGAGGTCAAAGAAGTCCCCAAACAGGAAGTGAGTCCAATGGAAAAGGAGCCAGAGAAAATAGAGTTTAAGTTAGAAGGTGAAGAATCTGACTCAATAGAAGAAGCAAAATCAGAAGAAGAAGAACCTCATACTCCAATTTTGAGGAGATCATCTTGGAAAATAAGGCAACCAGAAAGGTATCCCACTCATGATTTTCGCTCTCATTTTGCTATGTCTATTACTGATGATGATCCTAGAAATGTGAAGGAAGATGTTATATCAGAGGATAGTGATCTCTAGTAAAAGGCCATGGATGAAGAAATGGATTCCTTGGACAAAAATGAAGCTTGGAATCTAGTCCAGTTACCAGCTGGGAGAAAAGCTGTTGGGAGAAAATGGTTATTTAAAAAGAAGTTGAATGTAGAAGGTAAAGTGGATAAGTATAAATCCCGCTTGGTAGCAAAGGGATATTCTCAGGTAGAGGGGATTCATTTTGGTGAAATATTTTCTCCAGTTGTAAAATTAACTTCTATTAAGTTTCTCCTTTCTATTACTACTACTTTTGATCTTGAAGTAGAGAAGATGGATGTGAAGACGACATTCTTACATGGGGATCTAGAAGAAGAAATATACATGAAAGAACTAGAAGGGTTCATAGTAAAGGGAAAGAATGAGTTGGTATGTAAACTAAAGAAGTCCCTTGATGGTCTAAAGTAATCTCCAAGGATGTAGTACAAAATTTTTGACACATACATACTTGAATTTGGGTTTGTGAGAAGCAAAGATGATCAATGTGTATATTCCAAACAGGTTGGTGATCACTTCATTAACATAGTTTTGTATGTTGATCACATGTTGTTGATGTAAACAACAAAGATGTTATAAAGGAGGTGAAGTCTCAAATGTCCTCCAAGTTTGATATGAAAGATCTTAGTGCTGCAAACTTCATTCTGGGAATGGAGATAAAAAGAGATTGTTCAAACAGAATGATCAGTTTAAATCAAAGAAAATATGTTGAGACAGTGCTACAGAGATTTAACACGCAGGAAAGTAAGCCGGTCAAGGTTCCTATTCCTGTAGGTGTAAATTTATTTGTAGAGAAGTGTCCCAAGACACGAGAAGAAGAAGACGACATGTCACAAGTTCCATCTGCCAGTGCAGTTGGTAGTTTGATGTATGCAATGGTCTATACAAGACCTGACATTTCTCATGCAGTGGGAGTTTTGAGCAGATATATGTCAAAACAAAGAAAGGAGCATCGGATAGCTGTAAAGAGGGTCTTTAGATATTTGCATGGCACCACAGATTATGCAATCTGCTACCAAGGAAGACCTAGACCAGACAGAGTAATAAATGTACATGGATTTGTTGATGCATACTGGGATGGATACCTTGATCATAGAAGATCTACAAGTGGGTATTTGTTTAACCTATTTGGAGGAGCTATCAGTTGGATGAGCAAGAGACAAGCTGTAGTTGCACTCTCAACTACAGAAGCCGAATACATGGTAGCCACTCATGCAAGCAAAGAAGTTGTGTGGCTGTAAAGATTGTGTTTAGGTATTGGGTTTGTACAAAAAGGTGTAAGGTTAGATTGTGATAGCCAAAGTGCAATCTTCCTGGCAAAGAACCCTGCTTATCATGCTAAGACAAAGCATATTGATGTGAAATATCACATTGTGAGAGATATGGTTGAAGACAAGAAGGTGCTTCTACAGAAGGTTGACACAGTGAAAAATGTTGTAGGCTCATTAACAAAGTCTGTTAGTACAGAGAAGTTCTCTTGGTGTAGAGAATCTATGGGCATTGATGCCCTGAACCTGTGACTTTATGAGTACATGACATGCGGCTATGCAAAGGAAGCAACAAGTGGGAGAATGTTGGCTATATGTTATATTCTTTGCATGTGCATATGGAGGGGAGGTGTGCATGTCAGCACTGCAGCTCGACGATCCCAAAGGCACCTTCGATGGAAATAGGCCGTAGGCCATTTTCGATGCAAGCGCAACGAGAATTTTTTTTTGTCTATTTATAGATTTTATGGCTATTTATAGCTGTTTGTGGTTACTTTTAGTATTTGTCTAAAAATATGTAACTTAATTCCAGTTAAGGGATTGGAGTATTTTTCTAATCTGGGTTAACAGATTAGGGTATTTGGATGTTGCAGGATACCTATATTTTGTATTGTGAGGATTTCATAATAAAATGAAGAGAAAATAGGAGGTGTGGCTCCAAGGTTTTCTGGTTTTCCCAGTTAAGGGTTTCCAGGGTAAATCTCGGTGTTTATGTGTGAATGATGTGTTGCAATCTCTATTTTGCTTAAAAGAATATGTATGCTTTGCTTCTCTGCATAGGTTTAAAACTTACACTCACATCCACAGGAAACTTGACTCCTCATGTCACGTAACCATACCCCATTATCGTGCGGAACTAAAATTTTCATCGAAACACAGGGCATGGCCATGGCCACATCTCGACATTTCCAACATTGTCACACTTCCTCCCATCTTCCATCAATCAGTTCGATGATCTTAACGGAAATATCTCAGAGGAGCTCAGACGGTGGAGAGAAAACATGACGGAAATCAATGATCATAAGCGATCCCACGGCTGGAACCAAATCAACAGCTCAGAATTCACCTGCAAAAAGCCCGAGTTGCGGGGATGAAAAGTTACAAAAATAGAAATCTTACTTCCTGCAACCTGCAGCCCACATCGAAAACAGATCAACAACGAAGAATCATCCCACGAAGATCGACGACGTAGAGACTTGAATTGCGGGATTGGGAATTAGGGAAATCACAACACTGTGATTCCACATCCCGCATCCCGCATCCTGCATTCTACAAGTTATGGAGAGCAATTTGTGGAAGGAAAATCTGCGGAAACCAAAATCTATGAAATGACATTCCGCATCCCACATACTACATAAACGCCGATTTCTAGTAGAAAACTCAACTTTTTCACTGAAGTCTTGGATCAATCTGATCATTTAGGCCACAAGTGATTTGGCCCATCTACACTGCACCTTAGTTTGAAATGTATTGAAGGAAAACATACATAGATGCCTATAAATGTAGTTATTCAAAGGAACAATATATCAATTCAATAAAGAAACATGTTCATCACATTCCATCAACCAATTTACAAAACAAGAAATACAGTTGCAGAGAATAACATAGACAAGAACAGTTATCTTGAACAGAACTTATCCTGAAACCATCTATGTCAATGCAACGTTCCACCCAACCATAGGCTAGTGTGCTCCTTAGTCTCTCAGCAACACTCCCACCCTTGAGCTGGGCTTGATTTCCTCAATGAATAAGGGAACACTAGCAGACTCATACATAGCCAAGGTGCAATAACACTCATCCAAGCCAATATAGTTTGGTTTATCACGTTGCAGGATAAAACATTCCAACAGATGGGTTTCACAGGCCACTCAGCCAATCCATCTCACAGTTGGGTATCACAGACTGTTCACAGTCAAACCAAGCTTCACCTTAAGGACGAGTCAAGCCAACAGATGGTTTTATCATACTATATATAGTCAATCCATCTTACTGTTGGGTTTATCAGACTATCCAGCCAAAGGTTACTCACCAGGTCAAACACAACAAGACACAACCAAGCCAACAGATGGGTTTATCAGGCTTCTAAGGCAATGGGCAGGAAGAAATTCTAATCTAGTGAGCTCATCTATAGACCTATGAACACCTTCACAAGACTTATCTGGCCTGGATTCCCCACTGCCTACACACCTAACACAAGGAAGTGTCCCCTTCTCTCCTCCATAGTCCCTTAGGCTACACCTTCCCTTCCAGTGTCTTCAGGATGTGCATAGCAGGTTCACCATCCACTCTTATATTATTGTGAGGTTCCACACTAGGTTTATCAAGCATATTCTACATCTCTCCCATTCCTAAGTCTTGTACATAGTTTAGACTTGAACCAGGGTGCATAATACAACAACCATAGGGAGGCTCTACAATACAGGCTTACCTTAGAACACGAGTAACGGGGTCTCATACACTCTGTAGTTTAAGATAACATTGTGACACAAAAATCACAATCTTTCCAAGGGAAAAATACTTGCCGAACCAAAGGATACACAAAGGAAGAGCTCTGCTGCTAGCACCATGTCACTCTCCTGGGAAACGAAGATGGTGGTGAATGAATAATGGACCAAAACGTCCTACAGCTCTCAAAACATGAGAGTAAATCCAAAACGTGAATGCATGGGTCAAAAATGGCATATGGTTCTGGTGTTTTCTTGTCCATGCAAGCAAAAAACGACATTCCAAAACTGGGTGCTTTGCCCAATCCGAAATTTCCCGTACTCTTCCCCTTCCAAGCAATAACTACCTCAACCACCTTCTGGCAAAAGAAATGGTTGGGAAGAGAAGACAAGAAAGAGGGTAGTTCGCATTTCTAATGGTTTCTTCCATGACATATGGATTTTCCCCAAACTAGTTCAAGGTTAACATTCCCCACCCCCTTATCCTTAGGAAAATCATGCCCCGATTTCATTATTCGTTGCATTGACAAAGATGGTTGTGGATTTTCATTAATTTGCATATTTACATGATGCTTACAAACGTTCTTGACTTAGCACAAAAACCATAGTCGTCAATCATGATTGCCTATATACCTAACATTGATAAATGACAAGGCCTTGGTCTTGAGCTCCTTGTCATGATTTGATATAATATTTACATCATATACATTAATGCAACGGGGGTTAAAACTGGCCTGTTACATTCCCCTCCCCCTTCAATAGAACTGTCCTCAGTGCTTTACATAATTGAACAAAATGCTACACTGCAATCACCTCAGTGCTCCGCAGATTCGAACAAAAATGGATGTTCCAATTGCCTGACATCCTCCAGCTCCCATGTAGCCTTTTTAGGACCGTAGTGATCCCACTCCACCTTTACCTATCCTATGGCTCGGTTCTGGTGCATGGTGACCTTCCTGTTGAGGATGTGCATTGGCTAGATTTGGAACTCTCCCTTGAGTTCCACCTGAATCACATCCTAATTTATCAAATGGTTAGGGTCATGTATATATCTCTTTAGCAAAGAAACATGAAAAACATTATGAGCTCTAGTGCTAGCAGGAAATGCAAGTCTATATGCAACTGGTCCTATTCTTTCAAGCACTTCAAACAACCCACAATATCTGGGTGACAGCTTGGCACAACTCCCAAGCTTCAAGGAACTCTTCTTTGCCCTCACTTTAAGGTAAACATGATCCCCAATACTGAACTCTCTGTTCACCCTATGCTTATCAACATAGCTTTTCTGTATGTCCTGGGATGCTTTCAGATTCTGCCTGATCTTTGCAACCTCTTGCTCCATCTCCTTGAGAAATTCTAGACCAAGCACAACCCTGTTCAATGGACTATCCCAAGTCACTAGTGTCCTACACCTCCTGCCATACAAAGATTCATGTGGACTCATCCCCAAGGATGCTTGCTATCCATTATTATAGGAAAACTCTACCAAGTGTAAATAATCTTCCCACTTGGTTGGTTTGTCCATCACATACATGCAAAGCATGTCTTCCATCACTTGGTTAACTCTCCATCTGCCCATCATTCTAAGGATGGTAGGGAATGTTGAAATTCAATTTTGTAGCCAAATCCTCAAACAATCCCTTCCAAAAATTGGAAGTGAACTTGACATCTCTGTCAGAGACTATTGCCTTAGGAAATCCATGCAATTTGAAAATATCCTTCATTGGAAGATCTTTGCAATGTCATCAGTCTTATGCATAGACTTAACTGGTATGAAATGTGCTACCCTCCTCAACTTGTCCACCACAACCACGATGGAATCATGTTGTCTCCAAGTCATTAGCAATCCTGTAATAAAATCCATGGAAATAACTTCCCATTTCCATTCTGGGCCTGGCAAAGGCTGCAACAAACCTGTAGGGTGTCGATGCTCAACCTTTGCCTGTTGACATTTCATGCACCTTGAAATGTATTCATCCATGTCCTTTTTCATTCCTAGCCAAAAGTACTGCTTCCTTACTGTAGCAATTGTCTTTTGATATCCGGGGTGACCAGAATATGGAGCTTGATGGATCTCATCCATAACAACTCTCCTCAAATATGCTACCTTTGGAATGTAAATTCTATTCTTATAAGTAAGAAGTCCATATTCTTCCAATTTATATCCCTCATACCTCTTTTCAAGGTTCTGCTGCTACAATTTGTCTTTTACTTGCACATAGATTTCATCTCCAGCAGTATGATTAACAATCTGCCGTCTCAAATCGGATTGGAAAATACTAAGAGATGCCACATGCGTTTCTTGCACCTTCCTGCTGAGTGCATCAGCTACCTTATTCTCTTTTCCTTTTATGTGTTTGATTTCAAAATGAAACTCACATAAAAACTCCAACCATCTAGCTTGCCTAGCATTTAGAGTAGGTTGATCAAATAAATACTCCTGACTACAATGGTTTGTCCTTAACTCAAATATTATGCCCATCAAGTAACGCCTCCACATCTTGAGAGCATGTACTATGGCTGCAAGTTCCAAATCATGAGTAGCATAGTTCTTCTCACAATCCTTCAACTTTATTGACTCATAACATATAACGTGGTTGTCTTGCATAAGGACTCCTTCAAGCCCTTGTCAAAATGCATCGGTACACACCACAAAATCTTTCTCTGGGTTTGTAACTTTCAATATTGGTGCACTGGTGAGAATATTCTTCAACTACTAGAAGCTTTCTTCACACCTCGATGTCCATTCACACTTTATCCCCTTCTTTTATAAAGAAGTGATGGCATGTGCAACCTTGGAGAATCCTTCAATGAACCTCCTGTAGTATTCTGCAAGTCGCATAAAAGCTCTTACATATGTCACATTTCTTGGAGTAGGCCAATTCATAATGACTTCAATATTTTCATGGTCCACCGATATACCCTCTTCTGAGATAATGTGACCTAAATACTGAATTCTATCTCTATAGAAGTCACACTTGCTCAGCTTTGTATATAACCGATGCTCCTTGATAAATTGCAATGTTAATCTCAAATGCTCTTCATGTTCTTCCTCATTCTTAGAATAAACAAGCATGTCATCAAGGAAAACAAGAACAAACTTATCCAAATACCTGTTGAATACACTATTCATAAGGAAAATAAATGTAGCTGGTGCATTTGTGAGACCAGATGGTACCACTACAAACTCATAATGTCCATACCTTGTTCTGAAGCTTGTCTTATGAATGTCTTCATCCTTTATTCTCACCTGATGGTAACCCGACCTCAAGTCAATCTTGGAAAATACCCTTACTCCTCTCATTTGATCAAAGAGGTCATAAATCCTAGGTAAAGGATACTTGTTCTTTACTCTGACTTTGTTCAGCTGTCTATAATCAATACACAATCTATGTGTACCATATTTATTCTTTACAAATAGAACTAGTGTTCCCCAAGGAGACATGCCCGACCTGATATACTTCTTCTCCAACAAATCTTGCAATTGCATCTTCAACTCTAGCATTTCTGGTTTACTCATTCTGTAGGGTGTCTTGGACACTAGAGCTGCTTCTGGCACAAGTTCAATTGTGAAATCAATGTCCCTCTTTGGAGGGATCCCTGGAATCTCATCAGGAAACACATCCCTGAATTCCTGCAACACATGAAAGTCCCAAAAAACCTAGGAGTTTCATTCTCTAGTGCCTCCAAATTATGAGCTGCATATAACTGGCAACCTTTCCTACAAAACTTCTTCAAGTGCATTGCTAAAACCTTCCTCATAGAAATCACCTTTGGAATGCCTTTCACAATCCTTAAGTTTCCTTATTTATCCAAGCACTCAAAAGCCTCATTATAATAGTCAAGCTTTACTCTGTGAGCTTCTAACCAATCCATTCCAATGAGAACATCATAGGAACCAAGTGGTAGAACATTTAGATCTACACAAGTGACCAATTCATTCATAACCAATGGGCATTTCTCCACCACTTCGCTAACCTTTCTCTTAGTTCCAGTGGCTAGAAGAACTAACCAAGACTTGCTATGCTTTACTTTCCTAAAGGCACAATTCTCCACTACTGTAGGAGTAATGTAACTGTGAGTAGAACTAGGGTCAATCAAGATAGAAACAGATTGTTCAACAATCTTACCTGCAACTTCAACCACAGTTGACTAGTGATCTTCCTAGTGGTCCTCCGGTGCTGCATAAATCCTAGGGAAAACCCTTTCTACTTGACCCACTGTTTCTACTTCTTGAATGATGTAAGCTGGCCTTGCACTCTCATTCTCGAGTGGACAATTCCTGCACATGTGAGGTCCTCCACATTTCCAACATAGGTTCTCTGTTCTGCTATGGATCTCTTGGTTTCTCTGCCATCACTCTCGCTGGCTGCTTTTTAGCTTGTGATGGTTGCTTCTGCTGATTCCTGAAGCTAGAAGGTTTGAAACCTTTCTTCCTTTGGTAAGACTTCTCATTATTCTTATCCTTTCATGTCTTATGGCAATCAGGTTTTCCTTTGCTTTGCTCATAGCAATACTTAGCCTTCCTTATTGCTTCTTCAAGAGTTCTAGGTTCATAAAAATCGATTATGTCTTTGTAAGACTGAGGTAATCCACTCAGGAAATGCTGGATTTTCACTTTTTCATCTTTGATGTACCTGACATACCTCAACAATTCTAGGAACTTATTTGCATACTCTTCCATGGTCTATTGTCCCAACCTCAGCTCATGGAATTCCTTGATCTTGTCATCATAGTACCTGTCAGAGAGGTATTTCTTCTTGAAATACTTCTGGAACCGTTTCCACACAATTTTCCTTTCATTAATCTTCCTTACTTGCTTGAAGTGCTCCCACCAAATGGATGCCTTTCCATTCAAATTGAATATGGAAACCCTTGTCTTCATGTTCCCTACATAATCCTAAACTTGGAAGTACTTCTTTATCCCAAGAAGCCAAGCTTCAGCTTCTTGTCCAGTCTTTACCTTGCCATCAAAAATAGGAGGTTTAGCCTTCTTAAATTCATCCCGAGAGCGATCCCTATGGTGCCTCTTTCTCTTTCCCTTGCAAGAAGAAGAGTTCGAATCCTCACTAGCTTCTTCTGAGTCAAATGATTTACTAGCAGTCCTTCTTCTTCTTCTGGTACTGCTTTTACTGCCTTCAGTTTTTATTGTACCCTATCTAGAGTCTATCTTTCTTTGCAAGTATGTCAAACTTTGTCGCATGGAAGCATTCAATTGATGCTGCTCCTCCTGGGCCTTAATCAAGCTTATCATCATGGCTGCAATATATGGCGGTGTCTCTTGGAATATCCTTCCATTAGAATCTATGTCATCATTCCCAACTCGGACATTTTCCCCCATGGCATCTCGCGCATGCTCGTAGGAGTCCCAAGCATCATATCCGTCATGGGTTCTCATAGCCGAACCACAACTTACTTTTCCAAAATGTACTATGAATCTGCAAAATGTGTTATCAACACCATTTGTTAGACACGCAGTAATTCAAAATCAAAACCATTTACTTACTGTCACCTAGCCTATCTAGGCCCAATGCTGTAACCGACAGCTTTGGTTAATGGATTCTCGGCCCATCCAAGCCCAATGTTGCAACCCATAGCTCTGATACCACAATGTAGAGTACTACAAGTTGGTATCAGAGGGTACTCTTGACTGCTTTTCGGCCCATCTAGGCCCAATGCTGCAACCCACAGCTCTGATACCACAATGTCACATACCCATACCCCATTATCATGCGAAATTAAAATTTTCATCAAAACACAGGGCATGGCCATGACCACATCTCAACATTTCCAACACTGTCACACTCCCTCTTGTCTTCCATTGATCAGTTCGATGATATGAAAGGAAAAATATCAGAGGAGCTCAGACGGTGGAGAGAAAACGCGATGGAAATCAACGATCATAAACGATCCCACAGCTGGAACCAAATCAACGGCTCGGAATTCACCCACAAAAATCAACGGTGCGGAAAGCCCGAGTTGTAGGGTCGAAAAGTTACAAAAAATAAATCTTACTTCCCGCAACCCACATCCCGAAGCCCGCATCGAAAACAGATCAACGACGAAGAATCATCCCGCAAAGATCGACGATGCAGAGACTTGAATTGCGGGATTGGGAATTAGGGAAATCATGAAACTGCGATTCTGTATCCTGCATCTCGCATCCCACAAGTTACAGAGAGAAAGTTGCGGAAGGGAAATCTGCGAAACGACATTCCGCATCCCGCGTCCTACATACTACGTAAATGGCAATTTCTAGCAGAAAACTCGACTTTTTCACTGAAGTCTTGGATCGATCTGATCAGTCAGGCTATAACCGATCTGGCCCATCTACCCTACAACTTAATTCGAAATGTATTGATGGAAAACATACATAGATGCCTTAAATGTAGTTATTCAAAGGAACAATATATCAATTCAACACAACAATATGTTCATCACATTCCATCAAGCAATTTACAAAATAAGAAATACAGTTGTAGGGAATAACATAGACAAGAACACTTATCTTGAACAGAACTTGTCCCACAACTAGCTATGTCACTGCAACCTTCCACCCAACCATAGGATGGTGTGCTCCTTAGTCTCTCAGCAACACTGCCACCCACAAGCTGGGCATGATTTCCTTAAGGAATAAGGGAACACTAGCAGACTCATACATAGCCAAGGTGCAATAACACTCACCCAAGCCAACACAGTTGGGTTTATTAGGCTGCAGGATAAAATATTCCAACAGATGGGTTTCACAGGCCACTCAGCCAAACCATCTCACAGTTGGGTATCACATACTGTTCATAGTCAAGCCAACCTTCACCTTAAGGACCAGTCAATCCAACAGCTGTGTTTATTAGACTGTACACAATCAAGCCATCTTATTGCTGGGTTTATTAGACTATCCAACCAAAGGTTACTCACCAGGTCAAACACAACAAGACACAACCAAGCCAACATATGGGTTTATCAGGCTACCAGCTAAGCCATCTTTCCAGTTGGGTTTATCAATCTTCTAAGGCAATGGGCAGGAAGAACTGCTAAGCTAGTGAGCTCATCTACAGAGCTATGAACACCTTCACAAGACCTATCTGGCCTGGATTCCCCACTGCCTACACACCCAACACAAGGAAGTGTCCCCGTCTCTGCTCCACAGTCCCTCAGGCTACACCTTCCCTTCCAGTGCTCTTCAGGATGTGCATAGCAGGTTCACCAGCCACTCTTATCTTATTGTGAGGTTCCACACTAGGTTTATCAAGCATATTCTACGTCTCTTCCATTCCTAAGTCTTGTAGATAGTTCAGACCCGAACCAGGGTGCACAATACAACAACCACAGGGAGACTCTACAACACAGGCTTACCCTGGAACATGAGTAACAGGGTCTCATACACTCTGTAGTTTAAGATAATGCTGCGATGCAGCAATCACAGTCTTTCCAAGGTAAAAATACTCGTCGAATCGAAGGATACACATAGGAAGAGATCCACTGCTACTACCATGTCACTCTCCTGGGAAATGAATATGGTGGTGAATGAATAATGGACCAGAATGTCCCGCAACTCTTAAAACATGAGAGTAAATCCAAAACGTGAATGTGTGGGTCAAAACTGGCATACGGTTCTAGTGTTTTCTTGCCCATGCAAGAAAAACACGACATTCCAAAACTGGGTGCTCTGCCTAATTCGAAATTGCTCATACTCTTCCCCTTCCAAGCAATAACTACTGCAACCACCTTGTGGCAGAATAAATGGTTGGGAAGAGAAGACAAGAAAGAGGGTAGTTGACAATTCTGATGGCTTCTCCCCATGACACATGGATTTTCCCCAAACTGGTTCAAGGTTAACATTCCCCACCCCCTTATCCTTAGGAAAATCATGGCCCCATCTCATTATTCGTTGCATTGACATAGTTGGCTGTGGGTTTTCATTAATTTGCATATTTACATGATGTTTACAAACTTGCTTGACTTAGCATAAAAACCATAGGCGTCAATCATGATTGCCTATATACCAAACATTAATCAATGATAGGGCCTTGGCCTTGAGCTCCTTGTCATGATTCAATATAATATTTACATCATATACATTAATGCAAGGGGGTCAAAACTGGGGTGTTACACCTCAATGTAGTTTTGGATCAACCATTTGGCTATCAGATATCGGTCTCAGCGAGCTTCAACAACATTTTTCTGGCCATTAGACATTGTGGCTAGAGCATTTGTATCAGGTTCTTTGAACTTGGTCTCAACCATATCCCAACATTTGTTGAGCTGGAGAAACGTCTTCATCTTGATAAACCAAAACTCATAGAGACCTACTCTCGATTAGATTGGATCCTGAGATTTGATAGAAGATTAGGTCCTTTACCTCAGGGCCGCAGGTTATAGAGCTAGCATATGGTGGCACAAGGGTGTTTCAATATAAAAAAATGAACATTCATCGCCGCACTTTTCCTTCACACATGGTGAGTCACCGATGTACTTTTCCTTCACACATGGTGAGTCACTGACACACTTTTCCTTCAGACATGGTGAGTTAGTTGTGTTAGTAACACACTTTTGCTTAACACAGGGTGTGTCACTGCTCCAAAAGGGTCAAAGAAGGAAAACAATATGTTGATGTGTTATTGTCTGGATCACGACCTCCAATAAGATCGGATCTATCCTTGTGTGTGCTTTCCACTTTGTCAAAAGGCTTACCCAACAAAATCACTCAGAACGGAAGGGGACGTGTGCTCTTATACTATGACAAAGTTTAAGAGACACAGATGAAGCAAAAATGGAGGAACACAAAGCAGATTGATTGCCTTCTCATAGCATATATAGGATTACATAATAGCAAAACCATGTGTCAATACCATGGGACACAAAAATACTATGGGTCACTAATTCTATATAAGGTGACCAAACAACTACTCCACTAACCAACTAATTAATGCACTATTGACCATAATCGACATTTATATATGTATCGGATATAAAACATTTACACTTATCGTTATGTGAGCATTGCAAAAGTTTATGTTAGCATTATATGAGTTGTATCATAGCACTTAGTTTAACGCTTAGATAAGCTAGGTTAGTTTCCCATATCATTTTAGTAACTTCGATTATGGCTCCTTCTTGGCCTTCTCTGCTGTGTCTGATCTCTTCAGACTCAATCTCAAAGCTCTGATGTTTTTTAGTTAACTCCATGATCTTTCCTTGCTGGAGACATTGAGGAGAAAAATGTTGCTCGCATGGAGAAAAATTCGTCGATATGTGTTGTGCGTATACATGTCAATGCTATTTTTGTATAGTATCTCTCTGCATATTGCCACAAACAGTTTTATTTTTTTATCTGTGTATTGCTTGAGCATGCTACAATGTCATTTTCATTGAATTTCTTCAATCCAAGCATCTTGTTGATTGGCATTGACTGCTAGTCGTAGAAAAATGTAAACCCCAAAGTACCTGCGAGGCTGCAAGATAAAGATGGTCCCGTAGGATCCGTGGATATACAGAACTGACACTACTAAATATAAAGAAAGTGATTGAAGCCAAAAATTGCAGAATGGTCGGTTAGTCCTCATCCGTCCTCTATTCTGCAATTTGCATCTACGAAAATGACTGATCTGACCCTGCAAATGGAGACCCGACGTTTTACGGTTCGCTGTAAAATTTGGTAAAGATACCCACGAATTAGGTCAGGACTCAGGAGTCGTAAACAAAAGAACCTTTGCAATGGGAACACTCGTAACAATTTCACCACAAAAAAAATGAATGGGACAAAATTTAGTGGTAGCGAATCTCAACTATGCTTCAGAGAAATAAATGCTGTAAGGTACTACAGAGACAGATGAACCAGAAACGCGGCTGTGGATGAACATGCATGATGCGACTATAACGATGGACTTGTGGTGACCAACACCATGCTCGTTCCTGCTGAATCTCATGCAAAGACAAATGCTTGTTCCATCTTGGAATCTAGAAAAATATTAACATTTTCTAGTCATTCATTATACGCGGCGGGACTGCCATTAGGTCAACAAGTTTGATTGACAGAATAAGAGCTATAACCTAGTACAACTTATGGTCGAGACTCGAAGGAGTTATTGCGTTATACAAAATAGATTTGAAATTATATATATATATATATATATATATATATATCGCAGAGCTGTCCATTTTGTATGGGCAGTCGATGGACGGCACATAAACACAACTGATATGGAGGCATCTTTATTCGAGAGGTCCTCGTTGGATAGCGATTGTTTCAAGGGAGTAAGTTAGCTGTGGAGCAATCCTTCTTCCACTTTTAGGGAGTAAGCTAGCTAGCTGTGGAGCAATCCTCTCTCATTGGACGGAGGAGGAGCAAAGTTAGCGTTGACTTTGCTCCTCTTCGGTCCGATGGAGGGAGTTTTGCTCCACAGAGTTTAGTCGTTGTTCAATTGGAACTCCATGGAGTACTGTAGATGCTTCGATAGTGATCATTACGGCTCTCAGTCTGTGTCTTCCCTTACAACATGACAGACTACGACATCTTCAGTGTCTTCCCGGCGAAAGTGACAGGATAATTAGGGTTAATTAAGATTAGTGTTCCAAATAGCTTTACATTTATAATTAAGGTTAATTGAGATTAGGATTCCAATGCTATACTTTTATGTTTGGTTTTTCTTCTATATTTTGTATTTAAAATCATCTTCGAATAATTCAACGAGTCCAAAAGCAAAATGTGTGTTGTTGATAAATGCATTTGTTTTATATTTTATTTTTAAAATAATTTTATCGAAAACTTAAGTTTTAAATTTTATATATTAAAAAATTATTTTCCTAAATTCTTTACTAATATTTTTAACTGTGTTGTTGATAGATGCATTTGTTTTATATTTTATTTTAAATATAATTTTATTCAAAACTTAAGTTTTAAAATTTTATATATTATTCAACTATTTTTCTAAATTCTTTACTAATATATTTAACTTTAATATTATTTTAATCACGTTAGTGACGAAGAAGAGGGTTTTGTTATTATAAAGACTCTTATAATATATTTATTTTTTAATATCATTTTTAAATATTTAATTATTTGATTTAGCGAAGAAGTAAGTTTTGTTTTTATAATAGAAAAGTTGTGAGTTCTTATATGTAAATGGTGTGACATATTTATTATAGTTTCTTAAAAATGTTTATATTATATTTAATATTATGGTTGAATCTAAGTTATAGATAAATTTATGAAATTATAAATTATTTTGTATAGGTGTTATTTTGATATTTAGAATACATATTGTTTGTTGAGTATAATTTTTTTGCTAGGAAAAATGCATCTCTTGCAGATAAGAGTTGTTCCTCTAGTGTGCATGGTTCAGATTTAGAACAAATAGAAACACTGAATGTGAGACTCTCCCTAGATTTGTTTAAACACTTAAATGGAATGCCATGCTTCTTCTATTAACGGATGTCTTCGCTATCCTTAAAGCTTTTTCCTCTGTTTACCTACAATAATAGAAGACAACAATAGAAAGTGATAGCATACAAGATATAAAAACNTACACATGATACAACATATATGGGAAAGAGAAAACATTCTTTATTAACAATAATTGGAAAGACTACAACCTTGGTGCCTTGGTGTTGAGAGTCCCATCCAATAACCCTTTTTCTTCTAGCTTCACCTTGCCTCTAAAGACTCAAGAATGGTTTTGACAGAGTTTGGGTATGCAACACAATTCTTCCTCCTCTCTCCCATAGGACATGAGCCAATATTTAAAGGCATGGGAGGATAGGTATGGTTGAGGATCTCATGAGTGAGGTGGAGATAAGATCCTAAAAGGGAGGATCTCAAGCTCTAGGTGGTCCTAAGCCATATGGATGAGGCTCCATGAAGGCAAGCTTCGAGAAGCCTCTCGAAGCTTCTCTTTTTTCCTTGAAAATTTGAGCACCGCTCCTTTAATGAAGAAAAAAGGCGGTGTTAAAGGGGTAACGCTTCTTGCACTAAGGATAGAGGCAGTGGCACCACTCTTTGTTCATGTATTAGGAGCATTGCTAACTTAGGTAACACTTTTTGTCAATGGGGAAAGAGCGTTACGAGCTCAAAACAAGGAAAAATTGCAAGGGGATAATTTTCTTCTATCATTTCTCTAGGGTAAACTGAGGGATTGGAGCATGAAAAGGAATACCTATCTCATAACATGATGGTGATGAGATTTCGATGTAACAAATTTATGAGAAAATTTGGTAATTTTTTTTTTTGCTTTTACTTTAGTTAAACAACCAATATGATTAGTCCCTTTGGTTACATGACAAGGTCATTAATTTAGTGATCTACGATATAACCCTAAACCAAACACCTTACATCAACTTATCTATTTAAAACTATTACCCTTATAAAACCATATCATAACATCTCTCTTTTCAATATTAGTTAAAGTCATAAAATAATTACCTATCGACTTGTATACTTCAATGAAATACTTGAAATACCAAACAAGTATATACTTCCTTCTATACGTTATAATTAGTCTACAATGATTAATAGAGTCCATCTTTATAACCCTATGCATTATGAGACACATTTCATTATTTCTAATATCTGAAATGTAGAATTAAATCTAAGGCTTACCTTTATAAGGTCGTATTATAACAACAAAGGAACTATAATTAACATATATATTTATAACTTAATCTTATTCACTGTGATGCAATCATTTCAAATAAGTTCCTTACTTAAAATCCTGTTAACTACTTAAATGATTAATGAAGCACATACTAGCTAATCTCAACCATACTATGAATGCAAAATTGTTTAACACTCACTAAATTTATAGTCACAGATTTCACTTACTAGTTTAAGTATAATAATCCTATGACTTCTCAACATCAATTAGTACAACCAAATAAAGCTCCTTAAGAATGGCTATTAAGTCCCCAATAACTTGCATCCTTTTCACACATTTAATAAAAATGGGAATAAAATAAACCATATATATTTGAAATAACAACAATCAAATAATTATTTGATCATGTGAAATTAATGACTAGTTTAACGAAACAACCTTCACATACCTCCTTATTAACAAGTTGAATCCTTCGAATGTCCCTTTTCTTCAAATCTCATCTCAAACATCTTATAAACAAAACTTGTATATTAAATACATCTATAAACATAACAAGATAAGAAATTAGTCATAAATGATGATCTAACCATTTAATCTTAAGAAACATACGACATCAAATGAGCTTTCTTAAACATAACAATTCAAATTTATAACAAGTATAATATACTAAAGGAGTAAATATCTTCACCCTAAAGCATCTTAATTAATCATAACCATCGTTAGGTACTTATCTTAAGAAGGTATACCCTTGCGGTTGAAGGAAACTTACCTAAACATATTTACTTGGGTGACTGAAAGCTCGATTTCGACTTTCCTCCCATCCGTGAGACCCTATCCGACATTCATTCCATCCATGAAAGGGAAACCCTAAGCAAGCATGAACCTACTAGGATAAGGAACAAGGGAATCCCATCCCCTTTATTTGTTAAACCTTTAATTGAATCTTTACACATGTTCCTCTAACTAGGGTTTTGGGTGAAGTGAGGCCTCACATAAGAGGACTTGTGATTTTGTTTTAAAATATTCTCAGAAGGTTATTCTTTAACTTTGTTCAACAAACCTAAGAGTAGGCCTTACTCTATTCATCTACTCATAATATTTAACTATGCATCCATTCTCCATGGATATTTAGTTTTATAAATACTTTTTCCTAATAAAAAATTGACTTGGACCTTTAAATACAAAACATAACAAGATTTATTTGCATGGGAACAATTTTTCGAGAAACGCCCAACTTCTATGTTATACAAGGTGGAGTCATTCAAAAGTTTTCTGCCTACCTAAAGCCAAATGAAATTATTAACACAGATTAAATGGGTCATTCTCCAAGGAGAGGCATCCCAACCTTCTTACTAAACTTAGAGATTTAAATCATTAAACATTTTAGTTTTCCATGGGATTCCTGCAAGCCCCAAAAATATGCATACATTTCCTTTCAAGATTAACCAAGGAACCTTTCTATTTCCTCCCAACATGTAAGACCTAAAATAAAAACCCATATAGACAATTTCTTTAAGGATCTCTTGTAGATCACATTTCTTCTAGGCATGCAAGGTTTAACAAAACTCAGGAAACCTTCTCAGTTTTGCAATTTGGGGAAATAACATCTTCAAGACTCACGAAAAAAATGTTTTTAGCTTATAATAAATCGAAGGAAAAACGTTTTTAACAAATCTAAGGAAATTTTTTTCCAATTTCTATTAAATCTCACGAAAAACGCTTTCAGTTTTGCAATATAAACAAAACATTTCTAGCTTGCATGCCAAATCTAATAAATCTAAGGGAACATTTTAATTTTTTTCACTTGGACAAAACATTTTCCATAGTCAACCAAAACGATTTCATCTTTCATGTACAATTTGGTAAAACTTAAGTAAAAACCCACATATCAAAACTTTTATCAAGAAACCCAGAGCACAAGCAAAGCGTTTTTCAGTTTTGGCATTCAAGAAATATATAAATGAGTCTAGTCATTCCAGGAAAAAATGTTTTCAAATCCAAACATTTACTAGGAAATCCAAAAACATTTTCAAGATCAAAACCATTCACCAGGAAATCCAAAATCATTTTCCAGATCAAAACTATTCACCAGGAAATCCAAATTTTTTTTCTAGATCAAAACCATTCACCAGGGAATCCAAAAACATTTTCCAAATCAAAACCATTCACTAGGAAATCCAAAAACATTTCCAGATCAAAACCATTTACCAGGAAATCCAATAACGTTTTTATTAAAAGGGTTCATCTCATGCAATAAATAAATCTACAGTATTGAAATGACTAAGTCAACGTTTCAAATCCATATCAGGATTCATCATCAGGACAATGTCAAATGTGGAGAGTGCGAGAATCATTGATAAATACTGGAACCATGTAGAAGAAGAGAAAGGTCTAATGTCGGCCTGGGTGGAAGGCTAGGGTTTGATAGGTTTAAAAATATTTATAATATGTGTAGAATTGATATTAATATTATCAATGATTCCATAAGTTATAATATGTGCCACTAATGTGAGTGTGTAGGAAGAAGCTTAAAAATTTGAAGTAATCAAGTGAACAATTACTTCTACTCAAGTGTCTGCGGCACTTAAGTTGACACTCGTCATCCAATGACATGGCTTCCCAGCCATTTACTCCTCCCCCTAGTGTATGCATGCCTCATTCGTTTAGCCCAGTCAAGATTTCAATCTCCTAACTCTACATAATAAAATTACAAACAGGAAATGCACAAAAATTATAGTACTTTGCCATCATGGTTGTGTCTTTGTCTTTCCAGTTGTAGAAGAGTTGAGGTAACAGAGGAGTTGCTACATACTACCCCCTTAAATGTAACATCGTCATCGGTGTTCATGTATTTCATACTTTCTTTGTAACTTCAACTATCTTTGCAAATATCCTTCTTCAGGTATCTTTCATTCCTTCTTTCCTTTCCTAGCCTGTGATTTACGCATGAAATTCTAGATCTTTCCAAGTCTTTAGCATACATATTATGCAAAACATGACTAAATAAGAATACAACTAATACTTTCTCTTGCAACATATTGTATTTTCTTTCATGGAAATTCTTTTTCGTTCACTTTACTCAAAATGATTAACTGATTTACCAGCATATATGTCAATCATTCATAGTATAAAAAAATCATAATCTAAGATAAAATTATCCATGCTTGTTATTTCTAGGCATATCACCTTCTCATTTCCAATTTTCACATCCATACCTTTGTATGGTAGCATTTACCCCAAGTACTTTTAATAATGTTCCACTCTGTCGATTTACCATAGAACATAATCATAAGTTAAAATGCTTTTCATAAAATCTTAAACACAAATTGATCTAAAATTAGGTACCAATGCACATGTCAGTCAATACACTTATCTTTCTTCTTAGAATACAATAATAATCTCAAGTTGTTATGACATTCTTCTAAACAAAATGTGAAATACATATGACTTCAGCATAATATAGATTCACATATCAATATCTTTTGTTCACATTTATCACCACAGGATTCATCTCACATATAAATTCAGATTGAAAATTGTTGTTCCAAAGTTTTTCACTCAACATCAATTACTATTGATGATCTAGAGTCCTTCCGACTGATCATCAATTATCTCAGATGCTTCAGAGTCTTCTTGACTCATCAGTAGTTACTAGTGATGCTTCCAGAGTTATTCATACTCATCATCACTTTATGCATACATTTCATTGAGATGAGTCAGGCAGTTAGAGGACACCGACTTAGGGAAAAATATTTAAACCTTTATTAAGTAGACTTTCCATAGGATCCCTTTAAGAAGCATTATGGATTCATGTAATGCCAGTCTTTTTGTTATCCCATAAAATATTTGCTAGGATATTAAAGATCCACTACTGTAATATCCCAAACACTGATATTCTCTAATGTTCTATGATAGTGTTGACTTGCACACTCAATCTCATACAAATTTGCAAAATAACTGTGCATGCATAAATGCCCTAAAATATAGCTAAATTAGGGTTAGGGTTTTGCAAAGAGAAATTAACACTTACCATTGATATTCTGGTTGATAATGACTCCAGAGATAGCTGCATGCATAAGGATCCATATGGGTGGTCTAATAATGCTCTTTTCCTCTAGTGTCACCGCCTTGTAGTACCATAAAAACCCTCCAGATTGAAGGTGATGTTTTTGTAGGAGGAGAGGTCCGTTCTAGCTTAAACTTTCTTATCTTATTTATCTGATGATGCCGAAGAGATGGCACGGCACATGCATAGGTTTGGATGCCTCTAAGTTCCCTAGCGAATTGATTGGCAGTTCTATTGCTCACACCCCCAACTGATTTGTTTGGCTAATAGCCACTCCAGGTGAGAAAACTGATGGTTGATAATCACTACATACCGTAGGATAGACCTTCTGAGAAAGATGAAGCTGGAATGTGGAGGAAAGACTGGGTTTTGTGGTCCCAATCATTTCTTTTGTGTTTTCCTTGCTACTTCTGGCTGCAAAATGTGGATATGCTAATAACCCTTTGGAATGTGTTGGATCTCTGAATCCTATAGTATATGGTGGATGCAATGGATAAACCTAGATGATATATCCCAATAAAAGACTAGGGAAGATATCTCACTATCGAACCCTCGCTAGCTGAAGACACCATCTCCAACCCCAACTTCTTTAGCTACACGTTGTGCTGCTGCTCAAAACTCCAAAATCAATCAACAATAATCATAGATATCTCCTTTAGTCCCATAACCCTTCTTAAATAGATCTTCATATGCTTTTAGGGTTTGCATGTCACTTTTAGGATTTATGCGTCACTTTTGTATGCATGCAATTCTAACTTGGTGTTGACTTTAATACTGACTAAACAAGGCCTGCATGCTCCGCATGCTTTAGGATATGAACTCTGACGGACCTCCTTCTACACTGATGACTTAATAATACTAAATTGATGTACCTTCTTCTCCTAGTACTATCAGTCCTCAGTTATTCCCTTTTTATAAAAAATGGAACATTACAGTCCTCGCTCACCAAAGATTGATTGTCCTCAAGCAATGCCAATGCAACTCCACGATTAATCAAACTAAACCAACTAAATCCGGGGATGATCCCAGGGTCCCAAATTATCCTAGGAGATTTGTGGCACCCTCTACTCAAAGCACTGCACTACACAGTACCATCACAAGATATCCCATGGAAGCCTCCTATAAGTAGAGTAACTAACGAGGTTGTAAATGAGGTACCATCACAATATACCTCCTGATAGCATCCTCTAGCAGTCACGAACCTACCAATGGCTATAATCCCAGGGTCCCAAATCAATCTGAGAATTGCAAAGGTCAAAATGCATCCACCGTTACCCTGCGTAGTATCGACACAAGGAGCATCCTAAAGAATCCCAAGTAACCCCATCAATAAACATTGTATCCATCCCTCATAAGGTCTCCCACCTGGATACCAATGCAAACTTGTGCATCTTTCATCCCAAATATTCCAAGGCTCTTGTGGGACTATATCCTTGGCTAGGAATGTCTTCCTAAGAATAGCCCACTCAATAGGACACCAACTCTTAATCTCTCTCCAATCCAATCCCCAAAAAGGACCTTGTCCATAAGCACCATCGCAAGGAATAATCCTACCAAGCTAACATTCTACCCTTCTAATTTCAACTGGAATGCTCATATACTGCATCCCAATTTCTTGATCCTGACCAACGTGTAAAAACCATCTGCCATTATGCAAATGTGGACTAAAGCTACCACAAGCCTTGTCTATGTACTCTTGAAGAAGACTGTTTTGAAATGCAATAGTATGTTTTTTTACTGCCCCATCAAGTAATCCAACTGCTCTTCAATACTAGAAAGCTTGCCCACCGATTTGGCACATATAACTTGAAGAGCTATAAGCTCAAAATCTTGCTGTAATATGGTGTTCCAAAGTATCTTGGTCCTCTCTTTCATTGCTAGAATGCTTTCTTTAACAAGTTCAATCTTCTTTCGGTGACTATCTTCTGGAAGCTCTATCTCATTACTATATAATATATCCCTAACCTCCATGTGTGACCGCTCACTGTCTCGACTGTTGTGCTCATTGCCTTGTACCTCATGTATTTTTCCTGTCATAGCTGTTTGGGCCCCTACTATAGGTGATGAAGAGTGTACCAACTCCAACTCATCACACGGCTTGTCCACAATTCGACTAGAGAATGTGCTTGTGTCTCTAGACTCACAAGATGGCTCTAATGCTATCTCCTCATGCACATCCTCATCATGTATTGCTATCCTCTGAAACTTTGAAATAAATGCATCTGCACTACCTGTCTGCTTGAGCTATGCCAGATCTCTAAAGAGTACCCCAGGGTCTGTTAACCCAAAAAATGCCTCACTCAATTCTACATGGCCTACACCACCCAAGGACACCCATGCACGACCCTCATTTGACCCCATTTGACCTCCACACCCTCAAGAAGGCTTAAAAACATGAAAAACGGCTTAAAATCCCTAAAAAGAGCCTAAATAGCTCTCATAGGGGCTAAAGCCTCCAAAAAGGGGCTAAAACCCCTCAAAGGAGCCTAAAACCCTAAAAGGAGCTAAAAATTGAGCAAAAGGGGCTAAAATCCCAAAAAAGGGGCTAAAGCCCTTACTAAGGGCTTATAACCCTAAAAAAGCTATAAATAGAGGGTGGGGGTCACTCTCAAGAGATTCCTTCCTTGCATACTATTATGCTGCCCAAGTGAGTGCCTTGAGACCATTTTTCCTCTCAAGCCATTCACTCTCTGTCTCATCCATCCTCCCATTGAGCTATAGCTCCCCCATTCTCAAGAGAGGTGCTTCTCCAAGCTAGGGCATGGTGGCCCATCTCCACCCATTGAAGGTATAATGTCTGTTTTGTCTTGTTTGATTAGTTTTTTCTAACCTATATTTGCTTGCATGTTTCATGGCCTAACATGTTCTTGCAAGTCTCCATTGTTTGTTTGCAGTTTTTCTAGCAAGTTGTATGCAGGGTATTGGATCTAAACCCATAACCTTGTGTGCAGAGGAGTTTCCATCTCTTTCTTTTATATTTCATTTTTCTTGCATAAACACCAGGAACCCTATCCTTCCACCCCGTAGACGGAAGGTAGCCATTCCTACCCTGTAGTAAGGGAGAAATCCCTGCTGCAGAACTAGCGACCATACCAGGTCGATCCCACAGGATGCCTGGGTTTATTTTTCATAGTTTCAGTTTTTAGTTATGTTTTTTTCCCTAGTTTAATTTTTTGTTAAAATCTAGCTTAGATTCCTATTTATTTGCATTTCTAGTTACTTCCAAGCCTCCTCAAGGCAAATCCGAGTCCATTTGGCCATAGTACAGGTTATTATCGGTCGGATCTGACTCGGGATCAAAAAAAAAAAATTAGTTTTCGTAGCAGGTTGCTCTTATCGGGCCCAGAGAGGGGACCAAGTCATTCATTTTGGCCTCACAGGTGCGACCATGTCACCTATTTAGCTCCAAAAGGTGCGAGCCCCTTCCAGAAGTCATCCCGCTTCTGTCTGCAAATTCTGAGCGACCCCATCACCTGTTTCTTGAAAAATTTGGTGACCCCCTTGCCACATTTGACCCAAAAAGTGTGACCTATCACTCAAAGTTTGATTTTTTAAAAGTTAAGGAATGCGAGCGTGGCTCAGTTTCCTCTGTCCATCCAAACTACTTTTATTTCTGTTTCTGTTTCTGTTCATTTCATTTGCCAAATGTGTAAATCAAATTATAAATCAATGGTTAATGGATTAATGGACATAGCTTGATTAAATTTACTTAAAATCAACATCTTTCCTAGCCCTTCCTCCTCTACCCAGTCATCACCCTTCAGGGTATTCTGGGATAAGACGAAGGGTGAATCTTGTATAGTAATAGGAACTTCACTTATTATTTTTCGAAGCCACTAAAAATGGGTGACTTGGAGGGTAGAGGGGGTAGAGAAGGAGGACTTCTCATGGCACTTAGCGTCCTCCCTGTTGAACAAACTTGCATCCAGAGGGTGACCTATGGATCTACGAATGGGCTTAGTCCCATTGTGTTGAGAGTCCAACACCCTCTCTTGGTTGAAGAGAAATATAGGTGCAAGGTAGTCACCTAGTCATGCTATCATAGTTCAAGATCACAAATGGTACATGTCTAAAAATTTCTGATTACTATTTACTGCTTTCATTCACAATGTTATGAACTCTGCGGAATATTCATAAACCATTTAAGCAACCACCAGATATAACAGAAAAACAAAAGACATACATACCATACCATATAAATCAACCCAACTCAGTTCATGACGCTAAGTGAGCCAGTAAAATTTACAATTTACACTAAGTTAAACATCTGCAGTATTTGAGGACATAAGTCCCTGACTACCTTAACTGTGGGAAGTACTTGGGGTCAACCCAGAAACTCATTGTGAGGAGTACCACGGGAACCCAAAAGTAGCTGGCCACTGAGAGGATTTTCCAAGCAAAATGGGAAACGACCCCCACCGATTGAGTAGCACTCCCATGAGGAAAAATCCAAGTGATGTCTTATGGCAGTCTTGGTGGCCAAATGACCACCTGAAGCCAATAGGAAGCCATTAAAAATGGGGTCCAAAATTCATTACCACCATTTTGACATACAAATCTGACACGATTGATCCCTCAAACTCTTCCTCACACCTAAGAGTCAAACCACCACAGTACAGGTCATTAAAACAACATCGTTGAGACCATTCTTGACGAACTTCTGCACCATCAGAAGGCCACACAGCCTCTGATTCAGATTCAAACCCATATCAGTCTGAACCAGATTTGTACACGACACCATCAAGCCCCATGGCTGGTGCAAACTCGGATCCATTTTCGATGTAGTAATTGCTAGTGGACCCATGTCCACACCACAAACCACCACCAACACCCCTGTAGGTGGCCCCAGCATGGTCATGCAAACTGTCATAAGCTAGCTACCACCACCCATATTGACCAGTCAAGTTGTCCCGCCTGTAACACATGGGGGCAGTATTCCTTCAACCCACACTGTCCCACTTGGGATATATGGGGGCAGTGGCCCTTCCACCTACACTGCCCCTCCTACCACACTTGGGGGCATTGGCTCATCCACAATGGTGCCACAAGTACCCCCAGTTATGCAGGTGCATCATGTACCTGCAAAACCCACCACCATGGCTACCCCATCTCACATCAACCTCGGGTCAAACCTTCCTTTCATGGCATGTCTCAACTTGCCTGACTTGGCTCGATTAACAAATGACCCTATTTGCCATCAAACTTTTTGGCCTCCCATGCCAACCAAACTTCCCTTAGACATTCCCAAGTTTGAAGGGAAGGCAGGGAAGTGACCCCAAAATCATATCATGACATTTCATCTATGGTGCTCATCAAACAACGTTGTAGATGATTTGACTTGGCTAAGACTATTCCAACGCACCCTCATAGGTGCTGCAGCCAAGCGGAGATCTTATTATCTTGCTGCCAGAATACTGCGACCCACATAACCGACCACATCCATGAGTGGCAGCGATGCCGTAGTTTGTGTAAGATCCAACTTGATGACAGGATATTCCTGGATGGGTTCCTTAAAACCTTTCTCCCACCTATAGAAAAGGATGTCGCATCCGAACGTCCCCAATCCAAAGAGGAGGCTATCTTGAAATCCCAATAGTTTGATCTTATCTATGCACAGTCTGGATACTTTTACACTGTCATTCCAAACGCTCCCCGTGTAAGCACCTCCTACTGGGATGCACCGGGGGCATCCCATGCTGCAAATGGCATCATAGGTTCTGTCTCTCACCAACCATAGCACCATCTGACACCACCTGCAATGCCACCACAACCAAGCAACACTCCTAGTGTTGCTTACCAAAACCAAACTCTGGACTATGCACGAATGATGTCCCAGTCCGGAGCCACGACTTCTTATGCACAACCTACGCCACCGCAGTAGGCCCAGTCCTTGGCTTGGCCAACATAGCAATACGTGAGACAAATGCCCACATTTGTGGCACCTGCACCCACCCAAATCTACTATGCACCACCGATGCAAGCGGTTTAATTCCCCACCTATGCTCCACCTACTCCATTGGGACAGGTGTTTGCACAACAAAACCGTCCCAACCATCCAGTCCCCAATAACCAACAAGGGAAAGCCAGAAATAACCGACCCCGAAACCAAGGAAACAATCAACCGCAGGGAGGCGGTCAACAACCAAATCCTCCCAACAATGCTATGGCAAACTGGCCAGCCCAAAATCCTCATGACCAAATGCACCAAGACACAATGCTCCATTGCGGACAAACCAACCGTGCACACTATGCGAGGTCTATGGGCACTACACATTCGAGTGTCCCTTCATCGGTAGTGCTAAATAGGCCATTGGAAACGAGGTTCAACATGCCACCAATACAACAGACCAAGCCCAACCTAACCTAGAACCAAAAGGACCTCCTCCTATGGTGCTCCAAAACCCATTACCAGTCTAAGGATTGGTGGCAACCGCACCCCCTCCTCAACCCAATCCCAACGCTGCAGGAGCACCTCCCACGGTAGAAATAGGTGTCCACCACCTGTTAGCTATGACAATTGAAGAGGTCAATCTACAAACGAGATGAAATCAGTATAGAACCAACATCGAACCCACTGACACATCAGCAATATCTATGTCTAAAACAACCAATGCACCTTTTCAGTTACCCCCTTTTCTGTGCCCCCCCATATGCCGAGTTGTCAACAACGCCACGGCTAGAGCTGCTGTCAGCTACAACACAGTGGATGATTTGGCCCAAACACCTACTGCCATGTCCGCTCTTGAGGTACTCAAAACTTTCCCAATGCAGTGGAAAGCCTTACTAGCTTCCCGGTGCTGTGGACCCCTCTGACTCCAAGTTGGTCACACTCAACACAGAGAATGGAGAATTGCAAATGCCATCAACCATTGCCTTTCAAATCCCAGTGTTTATCTGAAATTTGGTCATGCACCAGTGCATAATGGATGAGGGGGCATCCACATGCATTATGTCTACCCTAGTCTGGAAAAAACTTGGATCCCCAATTATGTAACCATCCTCTACAACTCTGCGGGATTATGATGGCCATCCCACTAAAGCCCAAGAAATCCTCCCCCACGTCCCTATCACATTAGTCGGGAACACAGTTCTTATTGATATAGAGGTTGTCAACGCTCAATTGGACTATAACCTTCTCCTCATAAGAAGTTATATGTATGCCATGATAGCCGTATCATCAACTGTCTTTCATTTGATGATGTTCCCCCACGAAGGGAAAATCATGACATTTGACCAACTGACTTATCACGATCAGCAAGGGCTAACAGCACCCACCAATGTTATCCCTATGATCAACACCATTGATCCGCAAGGGATGACCACACACGCCAATGTTATCTCTGCGGTCAACACCATGGTTGACAACATACTAGCCTCCCCATTGTTGAATGTGGGCCCTGGGTTGTTTGCCGATACCACCATGATGACTTCTTTCCCCTTAGTGTCACCACTAGCGACACCAAACGAGACTGCAGACTTGTGCATGCTCTCATCCATCACTACTGCACCCAAACAACAACTGCAACCACAGCCCCAACCACAACCACAACATCATCCGCAGCTGCAACATCATCCGCAGCTACAACATTATGCGCAACCACAACCACAACCTCATCCCCACATGCAACTAGTAGGGAGTTATCTGGGCTCCTCCCCAGTCCACACAATTCCCTTCCTCTTTTCCCCGCTTGGTTTCATGAGCAATCCAGTAATGGCCACCTTAAACTTACCCAACTTTACATTGGGAATTCTCGTGTGGTATCTTAATCCACCAGCTCAACCACCAATTCCCTAGGTAGTCTTAAACCCCATGCAACCCATTGCGGTCGAGTCTCATCCTCCACCCAGCTCGCAAAAACCAACCACCACACCTGCACCTACACTGCCCCACCCAAAAAGGGCTAGGGGCAAGAATGTGAAAGCTACTGCTGAACCTCGACAGATCCCTACTTGCACTGTCTACGAAGAACAGGGCCATCCAACTCAGAACTACCCTGAGATTCCTATAATTTGTTTGCATTTGGATGCCATGGATACAACCGAAAACCTCCACATGGTTGAACTTCCAAGCACGCCAATAGCAAGAAACAAGTCATTGAGAATAAACCATGCTTGTGCCCTTTGCAGATTGTATGGACATTATTATCACCATTTCCAAGACTTACCCAAGTTTCGAATGGCTCTAGCCAACCTTTGACAACATTCCCTTGAATATGATATCACTCTGATTAGACAAGTCCATCCCCCACCTCCTTCAGACACCATGTCCATTTAAATGATGTCCAGTTCTATAGACCCTCTTGTCTCCACAATCACCAGCGGTCCATCAGAACTGTCTCTTCCGTTGTTTCCGCAACTGCAGCTCCATCCGCATGATCCTTTTCCTTTTTCTTTTCCTTTTACTTTTCCTACCATCCGGGATCGTGAGTAAGTCTATCTTGGAAACCCATAATCTATAGGATTTCATATTGGGAGATCCTGTGTGGTACCTTCAACCACGTACCCTACCTCTAAGGCCCCAGGATGTGTTGAATCATGTCCATCCAATTGAGATGATGTTTCACCTACCTCCAGGTCCATCAAAGACTCCTCCTGTCTCGAGTCATGCCCCTCTTCCTCCAACAGAGACTGGGGGAAATGCCATAAAAACCACAACCAATACCATTTACATGATCTCTAGCACCAGTTTCCCTTCTATCTCATTGTCTGTGGAAGATCCACCTGATCTATCCCGACACCACTTGTGCGATGATAGAGATATATGTAAGACCGCCTTCGGTTTTACCCCATTCCCTTTAAATCATAGTGTGGAATCAGTTCTTCCCATAAAAGACCAGATTTTGTCATCCCACTTTTCCAATGACCTTCATCTCAGCAAGGGGGCATACCTCTTTGTTGACTCAAATGGTTGACTCTTGAAGAAGCCACACAACGGGCTCCAACTCAAGAGAGTCTATGTCTGATATAACCACTATGAGTCCCTTATAGCGTAGTTTTTTACCTTTCTTGTTTTGCAAGGTTTTCACCACAAATCAAAGACCCCCATTCAGGGGCAGCACCATTATCTGCTAATCCAAAGTCACCTGGAACCTGTTCGAGACACCCCTCACACGTCTGGGCCCAAATTTCTATCTCCTTATGAGACCATTGTCTCATGTTTGACAAACAAATTTTGGGACTAGTTCCGAGAAGTTACCTCGATTTACGAGCCACATCATGGTGATGCAAGTGTCTATAGACCTGTACTTGCATCACACATGCCTACCGCCTCTCATGTGGGTTATCGGGCCATCGCCCGTAAGGAACATCATTTTTATTTTAACATATAACCATCTACTCATCCACCGCACCTTATGCAAATCTCTGGACCATCGTCCAGAAGACGAATCATTTATTTTGCATGTATTTGGCATATAACTACCTCTAGACTTGCACTCACATCACATGTAGTCAAGTCCGTCCTCCACAAGTCACACACAACTCTCCTGACCTCTGTCCGAGATTCACCCCGGTTTGCGTTCCTTTACTGCACCGATTTGTGTGCCTCTGTCGTGATCTATTCCATGCATGTATTGGTATGTTTAAGAGCCATCTGCTCTGTCCATACTGCATGGATGACCTTTGGACCACTATCCACTGTCCTGACATGGGGCACCGCCTGTGCCACTACAATCGGTTGACCATACTGGAGTTTCTTTTAAGCTCTTTTTTGACTCCTAAAAGCATGAAAATATTGCTGAGCACAGCTGCTTCCTTTCTTGCTTGTTAAAGTATAGGAAAGGGCATCTACATCGTCTCATTTATCTCCTTTTGTGGACTATGTAGACCATCAAATGAAAAGAACCACTTTTGCATATTCAAGCCAAGACCGTTCCCCTCTGCATACTTTTATGCTTTCTCGGGAAGAGGGGCCAAACTTTATGAAAAAGCTCACCATGGGTTGTCATTAACCACTTTTCCAGGCTTCTCATGAGAAAATCTTGCCAAGCATACTTGGTTTCATTCATGCTCGTAAAAGTATCTGAATGACCATCCAGTTAGTATAGGTTTAACCTTTCCTGGCCTGATTGGACTACCAACGGTAAAGAAGTCTCTCATCCCCTATAGGATGGGTGAGTTCTCCTGTGTATACTTTTATCCTTTTTCGGGCATAGGAGACTAACAATGAAAAAGAGCCCCTAGTGGAGTCTTCTTTGTGCTTTCAGACTCTCTAAAATTGAAAGCACCATTGAGCATTTACTTTCTCGGGCTCACCAAAAATCCACGAGATTGTACCACAACGGTGTCTCTAGACACCACCCTATAGAAAACAATTTGGTAGCATTCCCACTTTGGGTCGCCTTTGTTTAGAGTACTCTACAATGTGTCTTCCTTGGATCCCATCAGTACCAAAAGTATTTACCTCCCCCAAGTATTTCCCATCTGCAGTGACATTCCTGGTATTACAGCTATGATCCCATTCCCATGAGTGAGTTCAATTTGCTTCCTGGTCCGCCTTGCCATCATACTCTGAACAAAGGAAGTTTGAGTCTACTACACTCCCTCTACCCTTGTTCAACTCTTTCCCTCCCCCCCCATTCAATGGGTCAGTCTTCAGATTGTCTCACATCTTTCGGTTATCTCCCTCGCGCTTTTGGTCAAGGAAACATCATTGCCTTGACCAGGGGCAGGTCTCCCTTTGTTGACGAGAACACACATATTCCAAAGGATAGACCCAGAGGTCCCTATATCTTGGTTTCATTAACCTCATTGATGAGTTCCTTATACCACTTGAGAGGAGTCCTTAGTGCCTCTCGGGATGGTTGTTTCTCACGTGCTCAACTTCAACTACATCATCGCATCGTTGTGATTCATACAGGGTATTGGTCCATGAAGTATTTGGTCGAAGACCCCAGATGTCACTTGAATCTAGCACATTGATGAGTCTATTCGAGGGACCTAAACAGGTTATGTCCCTTATGATTTCCGGTTGTGTTGGAGACAGTGTTCAGAAGCCCCAGCAGTGCTTCTATATAGATTTATGATTGATGTAGCATACTTGTACCACAAAAACTCTGACTCTCAATCAGTAAGTCCATACATCTATGTACCATTTCAAATCCAGCAGGCTATAAGTCTTGAAGATATAGCATTCCATGAGAATTCCATGGGTCCAATGTAGCAGTTCTTTATATCAGTATTGTATTCATCCTCTCATTGAGGCAAACACTATGTATCATCAGTTGTATATGATCGGCTCTTGTATTATAGAGCATAGATCACATTATTCTTTCGACATTGTTACGAGCATGGGAATTCCCTCCTCTTCCATATACATGTCACACATTATTTGTATCTCACCCATTTATGGGAACCATATTAATACAAAAACCAAAAGCCACCATGCCTCAGCCTAGGAAGCAGCACCTCCCCACAGAAACTCCTATGATGTCCATTGGCCATACGATGAGCTCCTACCCTCCCACATCAGGGGGCAATCTGTTAACCCAAAAAATCCCTCACTCAACTCTACATGGCATACACCACCCAAGGAAACCCATGCACGACCCTCATTTGACCCCATTTGACCCCCACACCCTCAAGAAGGCTTGAAAACATGAAAAGGGCTTAAAAATCCCTAAAAGGAGCCTAATTAGCTCTCATAGGGGCTAAAGCCTCCAAAAAGGGGCTAAAACCCCTCAAAGGAGCCTAAAACCCTAAAAGGAGCTAAAGATTGAGCGAAAGGGGCTAAAAGCATAAACAAGGGGCTAAAGCCCTGACCAGGGGCTTAGAACCCTAAAAAAGCTATAAATAGAGGGGTGGGGGACACTCTCAAGACATTCCTTCCTTGCATACTGTTATGTTGCCCGAGTGAGTACCTTAAGACCATTTTTCCTCTCAAGCCATTCACTCTCCCTCTCATCCATCCTCCCATTGAGCCATAGCTTCCCCATTCTCAAGAGAGGTGCTTCTCGAAGCTAGGGCATGGTGGCCCATCTCCACCCATTGAAGGTATAATGTCTATTTTGTCTTGTTTGCTTATTTTTTTATAACCTATCTTTTCTTGTAGGTTTCATGGCCTAACATGTTCTTGCTAGTCTCCATTGTTTGTTTGCATGTTTTCTAACAAGTTGTATGTAGGGTATTGGATCTAAACCCATAACCTTGTGTGCAGAGGGGTTTCCATCTCTTTCTTTTCTATTCTTTATTTCCTTTATATTTCTTTTTTCTTGCATAACCACTAGGAACCCTATCTTTAGATCTTGTAGATGCAAGGTAGCCTTTCATGCCTTGTAGTAAGGGAGAAATCCCTGCTACAGGGTCCTTCTGATCAAACCGCTCAATGAACCTCTGTGTAAAATATGGGTACGATGTGATGGTATTGTGACCCAGTGTCAGTAACTCATGGTACCACCACTCATGGGCCTCTCCATCCAAATGCAAACTAGCCAATTTAATGGCATATGTCTCAATCATGGGGTTGAGCTGGAAGTATATATCCAACTTCTGCACCCAATTTTGGGCTAGGCCACCCCGAGTACCCTCAAAGGTAGGGATAGTCAGTTTCCCTACAGTACATTGTAACTCATAGTTCTGGGTGAATGGACTATTGTAAGCTCTAGGACTGTTCTTACTTTTAAAGTGGTAGAAGTCAGTGAAGGTCATGGCTGAATGAAAGTCATCTCCTAAAACTCTATACTCTCTCAGATAGGCACTCATGGATTCTTCTGGTTCTACTTGTGCTAGAGGCACTGCAGCTGGACTATCTAAGAATTGAGGCATGGTAGGTCAGGAAGGCTTGTTGTATATATGGGTATGGATCTACATGTTGGTATGTAAGTGCTCCCCACTACTACTGGTGGATACCCTATCACTATTGGGAAGCAAGGGACTGTGTGGGGTGGGCCCATTTTTCTCTGTCATTTTCCTGAAGGTACTCATCATTTATTTTTTCCCAGTAGTGAGTTCTTTTATGGATGATATGAGCCTATTGAATTTTTTTTTATCATCATCAGCCATTGTTTCTTTGCCCTTTCCGAACTGATACTCTCTGTCCCCCAAATATATATCCTTTAACTCCTCTTCTCCTCTATCACTATTTCTAAAACTCTGTCTCCAGTAAGTAATGTTGTATGGGTTTTCTGAATTCATTTACACTTTTGCATGCCCACAGCTAGCCAAGAACATGCTCTAATACCACTGTAATATCCCAAATACTGATATTCTCTAATGTTCTATGATAGTGCTGACCTGCACACTCAATCTCATACAAATTTGCAAAATAACTGTGCATGCAAACTTGCCATGCATAAATGCCCTAAAAGATAGCTAAATTAGGTTAGGGTTTTGCAGAGAGAAATTAACACTGACCACTGATATTCTGGATGATAATGACTCCAGAGATAACTGCATGCATAAGGATCCGGATGGGTGGTCTAATAATGTTCTTTTCCTCTGGTGTTACCACCCTGCAGTACCATAAAAACCCTCCGAATTGAAGGTGACGTTTTTGTAGGAGGAGAGGTCCGTTCGGGATGAAATTTTCTGAGCTTGTCCATCTGACAATACCAGAGAGATGGCCTAGAGCATGCGAAGGTTTGTCTTCCTCTAAGTGCACTAGTGAATTGATTGGAAGTTCTATTTCTCACACCCCCAACTGATCTGTTTGGATGATAGCTAGTCCAGGTGAGCAAATTGATGGTTGATAATCACTACATACCGTAGGATAGGCCTGCTGAGAAAGAGGAAGCTGACATGCGGAGGAAAGACTGGGTTTTGTGGTCCCAATGAATCCTTCTGTGTTTTCCTTGCTACTTTCAGCTGCAAAACGTGGATCTGCTAATCACCCTTCGGAATGTGTTGGATCTATGAATCCTATAGTATATGATGGATGTAATGGATAAAAATGGATGATCTATCCCAATAAGAGACTAGGGCAGATATCTCACTGTCAAACCCTCGCTAGATGAAGATAGCATATCCAACCTTAACTTCTGTAGCTGCACATTGTGGTGCTGCTCAAAACTGCAAAATCAATCAACAATAATCATAGATATGTCTTTTAGTCCCATAACCCTTCTTAAATAGATCTTCATATGCTTTTAGGGTTTTCATGTCACTTTTAGGGTTTATGCTTCACTTTTGCATGCATGCAATTCTAATTTGATGTTGACTTTAATACTGACTAAACAAGGCCTGCATGGTCTGCATGCTTTAGGATATGAACTTTGATGGCCCTCCTTCTACACTGATGACTTAATAATACTGAAGTGATGTACCTTCTACTCCTAGTGATATCATTCCTCATTTATTCCCTTTTTTATAAAAACGAAACATTACAACTACCCATAAACTCTAGGAAGTATCTGAGCGCTTAGTAAGGAAATACATGCCTGACCTATATCATGGAGATTGGCATACTTTCCTCTATAATCTCTATTATCTACTATTCATTTGAACTACAATAGGGATCCATTTTCTATAAGGACACTTTAAATTATTTGGGATATATATAAGTTCTTTCATATCTTTTTATTCTTTACTTGTTCCAGTTTTTCGGTGCTTTGATCTTTTTATATCATTTTCAAACCAAGGGGTCATGACATAAAGTAATTCACTCTTGAGGTGGCCAGTCTCTAGAGGAGACTTAATAGCTTTATCCACCTCAAATGACTTTGGTTATTATTAGAAAAATAATGTTTTCAACATTATATCTACTTTGTTAAACTTTTTCTTTCTGAATATTTTTATTTCTTCTTAGCTAAGTCTTCTTCCTATTAACATGCTTGAACCCCTCTTATCATGGAATATCATTTCCAATAATCGATCATCCTCCTGATATAATTCTCTCATAGCTTCACTTGTCTAACTAAGCATCATACAAGGACTACCCAGTCCCAAAATCCATCATAAGTAATACACATGCTTTTTGAACTATACATATCAATCATTCTTTAGTACAATTCCAAGCAATCAAAATTTTGATTTATCTCTATCATACTTTCCAAATTGCATAATCGATCATAAATAATTTAGATTTCCAACAATGTTATAACCATTGGTTTTTAAAAGCAAGCATGATGTAACCATTTTCATATGAAATTCAAATCTACTTTTGTCTTTTACTTTTCGTACAACACAAATTCTTCCTCCTCCTAGAGATGTAACTTATGTAATTCAATCCCAATTCATTGTTGAAATGGTTAATAGCATCATTAGTGAAATGAGGGTTACCTCATTCATTACTTTCCATTACATTCACCTTATCTTATCGAAGTTTCCAATATTCATTGTACCTTCATAGTACACTTACATATTCCTACAATATATCGTAACTACTTCGACAAAACACTTAAAAAATAAATTTTCTTCATTGATGCACTCACATTATTTTTTAGGATCATTGTATAACTTTCATGCATTACTTATGTTATCTATGCATAATTAATCAAATATTTATATGCATTATCTAGTCAAAACCAAGCATATGTCTTAATCACTTATCCTTACATAGATTTTTCATCAATTAACAGTTTACTTGTCTATCCCACCTGTCTATCCCACCTTCTTCTTATAATAGTAAACACATACTTACTTATTTCTCGAATTGAATAATTTCTTTACTATTTCCATCATGACTACCACTTCTCGTTATCTTTTTGGAAATTATTCACAAGATGTACTCAATAACAAAATACATTCATTGAACATAACTTTTGTTTACCTTGTTTAACATAACTATGATACGTCATGACTAATACTCACAATCCTATAATTGATGCTATCAATTTTAACATATAATTTTTTTTAAGCCAAGCTAGTTTTCTCCTTTAGTTTTTATCCATTTCAAATTATGTCCAACATAGTTATATATAAACTTTATTCATGTTTTCCATCATCCAAACTTGCATTATGCTTATCATTTATGCATCTAAAATCTCATAAGCATATACTTGGCATCACAGTCACATGTCACTATGTATTAACATATATTCATCTTTATTCCCGTACTCTTCTAATACTTAAAAAAATATTATTAACATATATTTATCAACCAAAAGGCTTTCATCTTTCATCCATAATTTGTTAAAACTCAGGAAAAACCTGTAGATCAAAACTTTTATCAACAAATCCTAAACACAGGAAAAATGTTTTCAGTTTTGGCATTCATGCAATATATAAATGAGTCTAGTCATTCCAGACAAAAATGTTTTCAAATCCAAACATTTACCAGAAAATCCAAAAATGTTTTTCAGATCAAAACCATTTACTAGGTAATCCAAAAACGTTTTCCAGATCAAATCCATTTGTCAGGCAATCCAAAATCATTTTCCAGATCAAAACAATTTACCAGGAAATACAAAATGTTTTCAAGATCAAAACCATTCACCACGCAATCCAAAAATGTTTTCTAGATCAAAACCATTCCCATTCACCAGGAAATACAAAAACATTTTCCAGATCAAAGCTATTCCCATTCACCAGGTAATCCATAAACATTTTCCAGATCAAAACCATTCACCAGGAAATTCAGAAATGTTTTCCAAATCAAAACCATGAACACCAGGAAATCCAAAAATGTTTTCTAGATCAAAACCATTTACCAAGAAATCCAAAAATGTTTGTATTAAAAGGGTTTATCTCAGGATAATTAAATGTCATTTCATAGCCTATTGGTTGCAATCACACTACTATACATGATATCCATTTAAAAGAAACTAATACCTATAAAACCAAAACATTTCTCTTCAATATAATTGTATAAAATCACCAAAGAGATAAAAATGCATAAACTTACCGGTTATTTGATTTATTCCATTTGATAATAATTTCCTTGACCTCTATGTGCTGAGCTCCCCCTTCTTGCAGAGTCCACCTTTCTTTTTCTACTATCACTACGGAGATTCCCACTTCCTTTCTCCATTAGTTTCCACCTTCTTTTCTTCTGCCACAGTTTTGTGGTTTTTAAATAATGGCAACTCATCTACTCGAATGTGTTTCCCCCCATCAGGTTTGCATTAACGTCCTCTCTAAAAATAGAAAATAAAAATGTTAGGCCTCCCTCAGTGGTTACATAACTAGACCCAACCAAATTATTTTCAATATCGTTTTAAATTATAAAATCAATATTGGTTGCATTATAAAACATTAATGTTTTTTACATTTACTAATAAGAAATTAGTTATAATAATAACCAATTAAATAGATGTTCTCATATAATAACTAATCATTTTAATTTGAAACATATAAAATTAATATGTATTATGTTTCATGATATTATATTATCATCCTTATCTATTTAATATGATCTTTCTCATATATATTTGTACACTCATGCTCATTGTGATGGCAATCTCCTTTCATAATAGTTATTTTTCTAACAATACTTGTAAAGGATATGAAAGCTAATATCTTCACATTAATCAAATATTTTAAGAATATGATAATTAAAGTATTTAGTTTAATGAATTAATAATTACTTTATGTAATTATTAATGGCTCACTACATCAAAATAATATCAATACTTAATAGTATTTAGGTTAGTGACACGACTTAGATTCTTTTAGGAAATTAACAATATTTCCTAGCACTCTTGCCAAAGCTAGGATATTAATCATATATAGTAACATAATATAATTTTACTAATAACCATTTGATAATACATCAATTTGTTCTATTAACTAGACTTTAAGAGTTCACTAAAAACTTGGAGCAATTAGCCACTAACGTGAGTGTGTAGGAAGAAGCTTAAAAATTTTAAGTAATCAAGTTAACAATTACTTTTACTCAAGTGTCCAAGACACTTAATATGACACTCGTCATCCAGTGACATGGATTCCCATCCAGTTACTCCTCCCTTTAGTGGATTCATTCCTCATTCATTCAGCCAAGTCAAGCTTTCAATCTCCTAACTCTACATAATAAAATTACAACTAGGAAATGCACAAAACTTATAGTACTTTGTCATCATGGCCTTGTATTTGTATTTTCGGTTGAAGTAGAGTTGAGGTAACGGAGGAGTTGTTACAATATCAGTGTTGGATTAATTATAAAGAATATGTAGTTTCTTCTAACATGTTACAACCCCAAATATGAGGGGGAAAGTTATATACACCTTTGTAAACTTAATAGTATGGTTACAATTGAATGTATGTTGTAGAACCTACTTATTTTTATGAGGAGAAACCGTATTTATCTAATTATATTTATTCCATTGTATGCATGCATGCATCCTAATCCAAAAACATATTATGTTGTGAGTTTAAGCTCTTATATATTTGCTCATTTTCTTAAATCCCAAACAACATATTTATTTTTTTAGTTCCTTTTTAGCTAAATTATATGGACTTATTAGAGAAAACAATATCAACATATGGCTAGAAAGTCACAGAAAAGAGATAAAGGATAGGTCATATTTTGGTTCTATTATTCAACTATGAACCACCTTCTTAATCTTAGGAATAATGTTGAGAAGTGTCACAATAGTAAAACCAATCTTCTTTGTTGCTTTATTGACTTTAGAAAATCATTTGACACAATTCCTAGAACTAACGTTTGGAATATATGAGAATACCTAAAAGTATCTTCCGAGTTAAGAGTTATTTTTATGAGGTTGTACATGATATTTTTTTGCCAAGTTCAAGAACTCTAACAGTTGGTCAAAAGGAATTTATTGTAATATAGGTATCAATCAAGGATATCCGCTATCGCCTACCCTTTTTGGTATTTATATAGACAAGCTACAAGGTTGTTTAGAAGAAGTAGATTGTGTTGATACAACACTGGTTGGTATAGTAATCATTCTTCTTCTCCATGTTGATGATATTGTTCTTTTGGAATGGAGACCCTATGATCACAGCAAGTAACTAAAAATATTCAAGGAATTTTTCTCTAGTATGGGTATGACTGTTGATACTGGAAAACAAAGGCTATAATAATCAAATCCCAAAAGATCACTTATGATAATTCCAGGTATGACATCAACAACTTGAATGAAGTGACTTACAAATATCTTAGAATTGATCTTCATAATAAGCTTAAATAGAACTATAGTATTGAGAAAAGGATTAATGGAGGGTGAAACCCTTATTATGGATTTGAAAACATATGTAAATAAAAATATCTATGAATTTGGGTTAGGAAGAAACTCCTCTTTGAGACTCTTATAACGCATTTTATGGATCCTGCATAAATATGCTACCCAAACCTGTTGCAATGAGGTCATGCTAGTAGAAAAATTAATGGAAACGCACACACCTACAACAACGTGTATGCAGACCTAGGGTTAGTACTAAGCCGAGGCATGTGTACATTGCTAGCATGTATGTGTCACTAGCACATACACACTCAAAATCATGTGTGCGGGCTTGCAAAAAACAAAATAAAATTAAAACAAGTGGAATAAGCAACAAAGTTGCTTAGTACCTGCCTCCTAAGAAGAGATTGAAAATATATAGCATAGGATAATTTTTCTATAAAAATATATGATAAAACAAATATAATTACAATTTGAAAGAAATTAAAAAAAAAAATGAATTAAAAAATGTCCATTTAAATACGATATAGGTTATTGCAATGTAGCATAAAACAAGCATATTCAAGCTTCCTTACATACTTCTAGTAATATTCTTGACTTATGTTATAAAAATATGCAAGTTTCTTTATAGACTAGCATAAATAGGAAATGAGAAATAATAGCTTATAAGACTATAAATTAATATCATTGTTGTGAGAATAGTTTATTTATATTTTATTATAAATTTATAATGTTATACAAATATGCAAGTTTTTTTAATAGACTAGCATTTATAGGAAATCAACAGAATTCAAGGCTTCTTGAACACAGTCGCCATTTTACGATTTGACCTTTCAACATTTTTCTGTGATTCTAGTTCATATTTTTCCACCCAAATTCTACACAAAACTTACAGGGTTGAAAATCTCTATCTTCTTTTGAGGGAATGAGCTCTTCCAGGGATGGCATGGCTGTGAATCGTAACTGATGGAATTAGCAGACGTTGATCTGGTTCTCCCAGAGATATTGAAACAGTGACAACTTTATGGAATTGTTAGTTCCTCATCATCAAGCAAACACGGGAAGCGCATGGCACATACCAGTAGATTCCGTTACCTGAATTTGTTTGGATGTCGAAAAAACAAATTGTCGCAGGGCCATGGTTTGGCACAACCGAATATGTAAGTTGCCATGTAACATCGGGGAAAATGTTAATTATTGGCTAAGGAAACAGCTACCGACTAAATTGACCGACAAGAATGTAAAAGCTAAGGCTCTTTAATTAATTGGATCTGAATACGAATATGACACGTGTGCATGGAATGCAAGAAATTATTCTGTTGACCTACTTCTTTGGAACTTTCATGACACGGTATTTTGCTTTTGTGCACATTTTAGGGTTAACTAGCTAGCCAGAGAATGCTCTAAAGAAAGAGCCTGGCCTGCTAGGGTTCAAGAAGAAAAGAAACAAGGACGCAATCGGCCAAATTAGGACACATGGGGTTTAATCGAGTACCTAACGAGTCAAATTATAACCCTTAGGGTTTGTAACAAAAACATAATGCAGCCGTGCCAAGCAAGCAATTGTGTTTTCTTTAGGGTTTGTGTTGGTGGTCAGCGACGTGTAAGAATGGAGGATTGAGATAAAATGATCCGTTGTGGAGTTCCAGCCAGCAGTTTGGCTTCTACACGGCTCTTGCAAATTTAGCGAAATTTGCGTAATCAAATGTTTCACGGAGTTGGGACTGAAGATGATTTGGTGCGGAGTAAAGATCGAAATAGGAATTATGAATTATGATTGACAAAGTCTCCTGCGGCCCCACATTAGGACAAGCGATCCATGCAAATTTTTGGCTGGGAAGAGTACTTTTCGTTTATTAAAGAATTTAAAAATCTTATATATATATATATATAAATTCCATAAGGGACTTTCTTTCTGAGCTTGTGGTATATTTTAAAAAAAATCTAAAATAAGAATGCCCTTTTTTAGAACTTAAAATAATAATTTTTTATAAATGACTTAGTCTTAAGA